>CM033470.1:302081612-302150405 GCA_019447015.1 Hymenochirus boettgeri | reverse complement strand
GCATTGAAGGTTGGCTTAAGGCTGCAAATTCCTCCAGACAGTAGATGGGCTTTTTACAATTTGTGCTATTCTGAGCTGTTGGCTCAGCTGGACATGTTATGATATTGAAGGTTAGCATGTCAATGGCTGGACCAATGAGTCTACTGTCCTAAATGTTGTTTGTGCTCCTGATCTATGCACAGCTCTGGCACTTACATTTTACAAAGATATACCTATTTAAGGTGAATGTTGGAGGGAAGGTCAGCACAACCCAGGACCTGCTTTGAAATCTTTTCTGCTGATGTAGTAAATATTGTACCGTTGCGTTTGTTTTTGTGCTTAGTCTTGCCATGGTGTAGAACCTGCGGCATGAAAATGTGCCTTCCGCAACCTCACATTGGTTAGCGAAGAGTTTCCCATAGGTGCCGCTCCCATTAGCTATTAGCTAGAGATAAAATCTCATGCTCAATGTAGACGCAAATGTTTTTTATATAAGACAGTTAAAGATTAAAGTCAATTCAATGTTCTTGTCCTAACAATGAATTACTTTATACAAAATAGAAAAAGCAATTTTTGCAGTACTTTCTTCTACGTGGACTGTCAAAAACAGAATATTAACATTTCAGTAAAAATTTAAATAATTCTGGGGTATTGAACCGGTTCTGCTAAAAGCAGAGTTCTAACCCCTATCCTAAAGAGACTCTACGTGGACCTCTAGTGAATGTAGAAACTTTCAAGGGGAGATTCAGAAAAAGCTCTATCGTTAAAAATGGTGCTATTTTGCCCACACCAACCAGATCTTATTTAACATTTGAAAGCTAACATTGATTGGTTGGGGCAAAATTAGCACACCTTTTTAATTATAAGACCTTATGAATCTCCCATTTATCTTTTGTGAGGAAGATAATAAAAACAAGTCTGGGGAATCGAACCTGCTACACCTTTTAAACTTTTGTTTCTAAAACATGCATTTTACCAGGCCGGCACACTGCAGATGCATGGAAATCAGCTACATTTAGAAGCTTTATCTTTTACTAGGAACAAAATACTACATAAAAAATAGTAAAATTAGTGACTTTTTGTTTTGCCCCAGAATATCTGTAATACTCTACTGTGCATAGAAACAGTGAATAGTGGGGTCAGGGAGCAGGCTCTTTGATGAGGTTCAGGCTGTGGGTTGTATTAAATGCAACCTACTAGAAGTATAGGTGTTCAGGGGAGAAAAGCTTTCACATAGGATTAAAAAAATAAGCGTAGTGCTCCTTTAAGGAGCATCAATTATAGGAAAGCCATGGATAAGAGCACAGTGAATGTGAATTTTTCTGGGGACTCTTTTCTGAATTGTTCTGAACATTCTTTATGCTACAAGCCTGCAAAGAATAGAAAGATGAATCCAGATTTTAAGTAAAATGTGTCTGTGCTCATATTTTAACCCTGACAAGAAACTTCCCATTGAATATAAACCTCCACAACTTACACCTACAATGACAGTAATTCACAAGGTTTTTGAATGGTGCAAGGTTGACATGTAAGAACCGTTGCTTCGGCACTGAGGGTGAGACATTTAGACTGGTCTATTAAAGTACAAGAAGGTGAATCACACATAGCCAGCATGCGGATGGCCTGACGAAAAAATCCACTTTTTAGTAGACAATGAGACGCAATCAAAAGGTGCAAAAGTTTGGCCTATGATATTAATTTGCAGCCACCAATCAGATGTTATCTTCTTACTGGGTTACTGTAGTTAGACAACATCTGATTGGTTGGTGGTGATTTAGCAAGGAAAATTTTCACCTTTTACTGCATCAGGCACTTTGTCTTAGTCTGTGTGGATCAAATGCACACTACCACATTTTATTGTAGATTAATGGGGTAGGACTTCATGACATCTACTGTGGAAAGTAATTTGGTATAGTTCTACTCTGCTGCTGCTTCTTACCATAAATAATGTAGGGAACTGGACCCTATACACCATTAAGGTTCAACCTAACAACAAACAACAACAAATAACATTTGTAAAGTGCTTTCTCCCGTAGGACTCAAAGCGCTGTAAGCATGGCGCAGACCATAATTGGTTGATTAGTAAATGTGGTATAGAGGAAGAACACTAGAAATCCGAAATGCCAGGCTAAACAGTGGCTTTTTCAGTCTGGATTTGAATAAGTCCAGGGAAGAGGCTGTCTTTACGCTGGGTGTGGCAGGAGTTCCACAGGGTAGGGACAACATGACAGAAGCTCGTCTCCAAAGGTTTTGAGGCCCACTCTGAGTGACCAAGTTTAGGGAGCCTGTCGATCTAAGGTTAGGAGAGGTGGGGTTGCAGCTCAGCAAGTCTTCATGTATCCGGGCCCACGATTGTGCAGTGATTTGAAAGTCATCAGTCCAATCTTGAATAGTAATTCCCCATTTGACCTAGCCTATCTTCTGTGCAAAAAAGCGAAGCTTGGAAATTGTGTGTAGTTATTGGCCTCTACCTTGACTAGGACTCAGGGGGAATTAACTAGAGCCAAATATTAATATAATAAGATATATTTCCCGTTCCTTTAAAACTAGGCAAAACACAATAGAAGCATCAAATTCTTCTTTAACACCCATAGGAACCTCTGTACGTTGGGACAATAGCTAATAAATGTATATATATATAACACTTAGCCCCACCTATACGCAGAAAATATTTTAGTGCTTGCTAATTGTGCCTTATATTCGATGCCCTGCAGGGCCTCATGCAATAGACAATGTTAAAACCACTTTAAACTCCAAAGTGCCGCCTGGTTTAAGTAAAACAGGGAAAAGCACAATCCAAGTCTAATTTCCAGCTTTAAAAGGAAACCTGTTTCTGTATTGTAGAAATCTGGTGCCAATGAGACGGACACAGGACTCTATTGTCCTTCCTAAATTACATGTTGGGGAAATATCCCTGAGAAAAACACACCTCCTCCTAGAGAGGGCTTTTGATCTGCATAAAAATGGTGACAAGTGCCAATATGTGGCTACAACTCTTACGAAACAAGGATTGTAAGGATAACTGTTTGCTCTGTGTGTCCTTGCGTTTAGTGGTGAATTCAATGGAAACCTATAGCATTGCATTCATAAATTCACGGGCTGCTAGAGGACTAATGATGACTCGTTAACTTTGTCATGAAATTGGTTTTGTGATGAAATTACAGGTTTCCATGTTGACATTTCTCCATCCAAACTTCAGCTAAAAGTTTCACAAAAAATGGAATTTACCTTAAAATTACTTTTTTTCACTATAGAAATTAGTTACTAGTTTCAAGGTGAAAATTACAGACGCAATCCCAAATTTTCACATTTCACATCCACCAATTGGCGGCGTTTAGCAAACCTGCCAGCAGAATGAAAACCTGTCTGGTTAAGACTATTTTAGTCTGTTTAGTGAGAACAGCCATTACACTACAGAACAATTATTAAAACACATCCAGAAACATCCATGTGAAAACTTGGCAGAGACACTCTCAATGACTTTGTTACCCATCCAGTTGTGACCTTGGCCTAGTGTACAGTATTTTTGTTGCCATAGCTGCTGCACCTTCTGGCTTAACATGTTTCTCTGAGTAAAAATATTTTAAGGGACACAATTACAGAAAAAAATAACTTTGAATCATCTTAATCTAATATTTAATACATGTCAAGTAGCACTATGGTGTGGGTGTTGTTGCATGCCTTCTATCCAGCACACATTCAGGTTTTCAATAAATTATTATTGTTCTTATTGTTAAAAATGGTGCTAATTTTGCCTACCAATCAGATGTTAGCTTCAATTCAAATGTTAAGATACTATCTGATTGTTTGGCAAAATTAGCACCACTTTTAACGATAAGAAACTTTTGTGAATTCTCCCTGATTTTGTGTTAGGTAGGCAGTATATCCCCCTCCCATCTTTAACCACTCCCACTTCCATCCGCCTGACTTTTTCCCACAAAACCAACTGTCAAGCCTGACACAGCATACAGCATTCCAACTGTCAAAACTCTGCCACCATTCAAGCTGCAGCATGGATAGTTTTTGAGAGCGAGGAATTATTGACACTGAAATGTAAAATGTTTTAGGGTTCGTTCAAACTTGATCAGTTAGTGTCCGTTTTCTGGATCGGATTGACCCCGGACCGCTAAAGAAATGTACCGCGCTGAATGCATTTTCTCTCGAAAGGACACGTTGATTAAAAATATTAGGAAAAACTGAGCACTAGAAACGGACCAAAAAATCATGGACTGTCCCTGTGTCCGTTTTGGTCAGTTTTCTGTGTTGAACGTGCCTTAGGCTGAGGCCACATTACACCGCACAGGAATCGCACACAAAAATCGCGAGCGTTATACGCACGCAATGTGTGCGCTTTTTCTTGTGCGTTCGCCTTTCGTTGCCTTTGCGTTCGCGTTTTGCGCATGCGTTTTTGCCATTCTGCGTTTGGGAAACGCTGCGTTACGCACCAAAAATGGTGAACGCATGCGTTAAAACCAAACCGGAACGGACGCCAATCGCATGACATCGGAAATCGGAAATTTTTGCGTTCCCGCGATTTCATTTTAAAAAAATCGCTGTGCGCAGTCGCGAGCGCGAAACACGCGTGCGCAAACGCGCTAGTGTGGCTAGCCCTAAGATGGATATCTAAAGAAACAGGGGGCACATCAACAAAAAAATGATACAGTGGTGGTTGGGAATTATAGTTTCCAGTTATGTCAATTCAAATAACCTTTTTTCAGTATAGATGGCCTTAATTCAGAGCTGAAGGAGAACCGTGTAAGAAAAAAAAACATTATCCCAAGTCCATGGCTTAGCCCCTCTATTATAAATATCATCTACTTTTGGCTCTCACAAAGATTTCTAGAGGATGCAGGACTACCTTCACTCAGTGTATTTCCCAAGGTAAGAAGAATCGAGTAGACCACTGTATATCATCCGTACCCATATGTTGTGTAGTCGGGTGCTGAACATTATTACTTAAGGATTGGATCGATGGTTAATCCATTGGTAAGGGATTGATAAGGAGCTGTAGTTATGCCTGAAGATCCTATCTATTGGAAGCGTGGATGAATTCACACGCTCATCTTAATAACTAGATGGAATAAAAAAATAAATGACGGTTTTTTCAGCTAAACATGTGCGATGTACACGTACAAATGTTAAACCTTTTCTTTTAATACAAATTAGATTATCTTCTGTCAAATTATCTTCTCTGACTGGTGTCTGCATGTACTAAAATCCTCCAGGGGCCTAATGCTGTCCATTACAATACTTTGACATCAATTATTGAATCTATATATCTATAAAGGCCCGTCTTATCATCTGCTGTTTCTACCATGTTCCCTGTCCTGGCCATTAATATTGGCTGATTCTTGTACAAGTCAATCTGAACTGAGAGATCCAGTCGGATGACTAGCGAAACATCTGCAAGAAACTAAACTTCAAGTCCACTGATCTAACTCAGTGATGCCCAAGCCCCATCTTACGGATCCATGTGACTTGTACATTCCAGGGGTTGGGACTTGGGCTGGGTGGATTGGGGGGCAGGCTATACTGGGGCACGGTCACTGCATGGGGGCCACTATGCATGCGGAGTTGGGCACTAGAATTTGGATTGGGTCCAACTGGATCCAATTTTTTTTTTCGTCACAGAACCCCTCGGTTCCAAAATCCGAACGTTCCATCCTAGAACAGGCGATTGTTGGGTTCAGAGTGTATTTTTGTGTACCGAATGTAAACATTTGATAACCTACAAAATACGACCGGGAACTCAAAATGTGTTCCGATGTATATTTGAGGGTTGGATAGAACGTTAAAGGCTTTTTTGACGGTTACGAAAATAACCCTTGACATTTGGTAACCCTGAAAATATGTCGCGAAACCTTCAAAGCAAGTTCTGTTTTGGATTTTTGTGTTTTTTTCCTGAGTTCCGTAAATCCGAAAACGGAACGAAACTTCCGTTGTTTCACGCCATCTCTATTGGGCACACCTGAACTGACTGAGTACCACAGATAATTCCATCAAGCTATCGTTGCCAAGCAGTGGCATTTTGATCAATGGAAAACAGACTGTTTGGCCTAAAGTTACTAAAAAGCTATTTAAATTAACTGTGGTTTATATCTGTTGAAGAGTCATATTTTAAAACCAATTGTCCCATAGGGAGGACTCACTTCTGTTGGTTTAGCACTAAAATATAATTTGGATATCTTTATTCTTACAGCAGTTATTGTTAGTGGTGGATTTAATTTCTCTTGGTTCAGTGTGGGATATGTGTTGTGCTAGAAAGCATTTCAGCTTATATTAAGCAAGATCTCACAAAGGAATGTCCCAGCAGGGTACCATGACTCTCAATAACAGATGTATTCTGCCTTGTCCTTCAAAGGAAATCCCTCATTTGTGCTGCTTAACATGCCACTGTGAGAGTTCTGTTCAAGGAAGTGAGATGTTCAGTTTGAGGATTAGAAGTTAAAATTGTTAAGACGAATAACAGCAAGTCTTGTGTCTCATTATTCCATTTAGATGAAATCCTCCCTCGCCACAACACATGCTCTCCAGACTCCAACTGAGTGCAAAAGGGATTCTCTGCATTGCTGGTTAATGCCAAATTAAAATCATCAAAGATTCATTGGGGTCTCGTAGCAGAGCTGACTTCATTTGTCCATTTCCCAGCAATCTAAAATTAAACTCAGGGGTAGGACCAATCAGTTTAGGGGTGTCCTCTTTCTCATATACAGCATGGAATACTGGAGTTTATCATTTCAAATAAAGGGAAGCACTGTCAATCTGAGGCTAAACTTTCAAAGTCCTTTAACATGGTAGTCATGTTCATTTAGTATAGTATTTTATAGTATTGAGGTTGAATAAGACATATGTCCTGCAGTCCAACCTACTCAGCAATACCCACATTTCCAACCTAACAGTTTATCCAGAGGAAGTAGGAAAAAAAAGACACAAAAAAAAAACAGTATGAAGAAAAAAAAAAATCCTTCCAATCAGAAGTATCCAGGATCAACTCTATCTCAGGTACATCCAGTAAACATGCAACATTCTGTTTTTAAAACTCTTCAGGTTTTTTTAAAAACTATCCAATGAACCTGCCCAATCTAATATGGAAGACAGTTCAATAGTTTATTAACCGTCCTTACAGTTAAAAAAAAAACTTTCCGACTTGAAACCTAAACTTTTTTTCTTAAGTCTTAAGGGATGTCCACGTGTCCTCTGACATGTTCTATTGGTGAACAATGCCCCAGTTTTATTGTATGGCCCATTAATGTATTTATACACAGTGATATATTCCCATGCAATCGCCTTTTGTCTAGCGTACATAATTGTAACTAATCTGTCTTCATATTCAAGCTCCACCAGTCCCCGTACTTATCTTTTTTGCCCTTCTCTGAAACCCACTTCATTTCCAGATGTCCATTTGGTACACAGGATTTTAAACTCACCCCTTACAAATCATATAGTCAAATTAAAACATATCCAAATCATTTTTGTTACTTGCTCAGCAGCAATCAAAAGTTATACAAATTTAATAAAGGGGCAATAATATCAATGCAAATGAACTTCCAATCCCCAATCTGAGATTCTCCATTCAAATGTAATAGCTACATAAGCATTTTCACAATTTTCTGAAACATACCTAGATAAAACTGGGGGTGGGAAAATGGAGGCATTTATATGAAGTTAGCGCATTAAATTGTGGACAAGGTAACATTCCACAATATCTCAACCAATAAGAACCTTGTAAGAATTTATAATACAATAATGTATTATATATACCGGTATATAAATATTTTATCTGTATATCTATATCTATATATCTCAATAATATCCACTGCGGGCACTCATTTTTATTTATCCATTTACAGATGGTAACAAGCGACATTTCGGATGACTGCGCCTCCTTTCTCAAGCTAACAAATGAGACCAGTGCAGTCTCCGAAACGTCGTTTGTGAGGTATATGTACGAATGTGCCGCAGTGGATATTATTGATACATATTGGAGTGGAAACGACGAGCTCCTTTAATGCAGGCACCAGAAGTCGAATTGAAATAAAGGTTGTGCGGTTCTTTATGTGAAAATTTATATATATTCCTGACAACGATACCCGGGTGGACTGAAACTTAACTGATGTAATTTGATATAAACTTTATATCTGTTTGTTAAAAACCCAGCAAATATTTATTGTTGAACTTCGAAACAGCATGTTTTTACAATAATGTTTTCTGTGTTAAGACCCATGAGCGCTCTGAATTTATATGGTTTATATGAGTCTCTCTGAACGGAAGCTCCGAGGCATTAAACCGAACAGCGAGTGTGTGCGAGACAAGTGGAGTTTGTTATATCTCTCTCTATATATATATATATAATTTTTTTTTTTTTTAAATATGGTGGTTTTGATTTAGCTATACCATTGGATTCTAATAATATGGATCCCTTATATTAAAAAGTTTAGCTTTACTTTACCTAAAGTTTCCTTTGGCGCTCAGCTCCACTTTCGGGTTCACAATCCTGCCAATGAGAAGACACGCTTCTTTAGAGTGTGTTCCTCTATTGGCCAAGCCACAGACGGAGTCCAGGAGCGGAGCACCAAGAAAACTTCAGGCGAGTTAAGCTAGACGCAGAGATGAGGACAGTGCGCTAATACTACAAAATATGAGAATTACTGGTAATAATACATATCCTGTAGTGTTTCTGGTTGGTACAGGGATACTGTATAATTTTGAGAATTACTGGTATAATATATATACTGTAGTTCTGGTTGCGTACGGGATACTATATATATGAGAATTACTGGTATTAATACATATCGTAGTTCTGGTGTGGTACAGGGATATGTATAATATTGAGAATTACTGGTATTAATATATATACGTAGTTCTGGTTGGTACGGGGATACTATATAATATTGAGAATTACTGGTATTAATACATACGGTAGTTTCTGGTTGGTACAGGGATACTATATAATATTGAGAATTACTGGTATTAATACATATACGGCAGTTCTGGTTGGTAGAGATGGATACAATATAATACTGAAATGACTGATATTAATACATATACTGAGTTCTGGTTGGTACAGGGATACTATATAATATCGAGAATTACGGTAATATTAATACATATATTGTAGTTCTTGTTCGTACAGGGATACTATATAATATTGAGAATTACTGATGGTATTAATACATATACTGTAGTTCTGGTTGGTACAGGGATACTATATAATATTGAGAGAATACTACCATTGATTATATATATACTATAGTTCTGGTTGGTACGGGTACTATATAATATTGAGAATTACTGGTTTTAAATACATATATGAAGTTCTAGTGATACGGGGGATACTATATAAAATTGAGAATTACTGTATTATACATAACTGTAGTTCTGTTGTACAGGGATACTATATAAAATTGAGAATTACTAATATTAATATATACTACGTAGTTCTGGTTAGTACGGGGATACATATACAATTGAGATTACTGGTATTAATACATATAACGTAGTTCTGGTGTTACGGGTATACTATATAATATTGGGAATTACTGGTATTAATACATATACTGTAGTTTCTCGTTGGTACAGGGATACTATATAATATTGAGAATTACTTGTATTAACTACATTTACTGTAGTTGGCTGGCTGTACAGGTATCACTATATATATTGAGAATTACTGATATTATACATATACTGAAGTTCTGGTTGGTAACAGGGATTCTATAATACTGAGAATTACTGGTAATATTAATACATCTATGTAGTTCCCGTCTCGTACAGGGATGCTATATAATATTGAGAATTACTGGTATTAAACAATACTGTAGTTTCCGTTGGTACAGGAAACTATATAATTGTTGAGAATTACTGGTATTATACATCAACTGTAGTTCTGGCTGGTACGGGATACTATATAATGTTGAAAATTACTGGTATTAATCATATACCGTAGTACTGGGTTGTACACAGATACTATATAATATTGAGAATTACTGGTATTAACACATATACTGCAGTTCTGTTGGTACAGGGATAATATATAATATTGGGATAACTGGTATTAATATAATCTGTAGTTCTGGTTGGTACATGATAATATATAATATTGAGAAGTATGGTATTAATACATACTATAGTTCTGGTTGTACGGGGATACTATATAATATTGAAGAATTACTGGTATTGATACATATACTGTAGTTTGGTTGGACGAGGATACTATATAATATTGAGAATTACTTAGGTGTAATACACAGGCGCCGCCATCAGGGGGTGTAAAGGGGTACTCCAGTATGGGGCCGGACTTGAAGGGGCCCAGAGAGTGAGAGGACACGGGTATATTTATATTTACCGGTCTGTGTGTGCGTCCGGAGTGTAGCATGTTCCGAGCCCGTTAATGTAACAGCTTAATGTCTAGTTGATATAAAATATTGCAGGCAACAATGTAAAATGGGAATAATGGTCTTTAAAATATGTGTAACCTTAACAAAGTGGCATGGTCTTAAAGTGAGCGTTGAAAAAAAATCTGCATTCGCTGCTTCTCTTCTCCCCCACTTGTCCCTCTTTTGCTTTTTAAAATGTTGGGAGGTATGCGCGTCTGAGTTGGTTTGTGTTATGGGGCCCAGTAATTTACCCGTATGGGGCCCAGAAAAGACGATGGTGGCCCTGTTAATACATAACTGTAATTCTGGTTGGTACAGGGATACTACTAATATTGAGAATTACCGGTATTAATACATATACTGTATCTGGTTGGTACAGGGGATACTATAAATATGGAGAATTACTGGTATTAATACATAATACTTTAGTTCTGGTTGGTACAGGGATACTATAATAATATTGAGAATTACTGGTATTAATACATATACGGTAGTTCGGTTGGTACGGGGATACTACATAATATGAGTAGTTATGGTATTAATACATATACTGTAATTCTGGTTGGTCAGGGATACTATAATATTGAGAATTACTGGTATTAATACATATACTGTAGTCTTTGTTATATCTCAGATTGTATATACATTTATTCACAGACTTTTTTTTTTATTGGTGCTATTCCCCACGGATACTGTCTTAGACCTAGGGCATATTTATAAGGTTCGTTTAACTTTTCGCGGGCCGTTTTCGCGGCCACTTAACGCATTAATCCGTTTACGCGATTTATAAAGCCCCGAAAACGGCCGCGAAAGATACTTACCCCGTAACCCGCCGCCGCTTCTATTTATAAAGCGGCGGTACTGGTTTCGCTCGGCTAGTATCGGCTGTTTACTTCGCCACCTTGAGGTGGCGAAAGTCAGCCGATACTAACCTCCCCGCGGGGATGGGCAGGCAACCCGCGGGCGGGTGGTCGCACCCGCCCGGGAGACACGCCGCCCCGCCCACACCCCCCGCGGCGGGCAGCGGCGACCACCAACCGCCGCCGCCGCCACTTCCCAGCAGCCCCTCCCAACCCTTCCTGTTCGCGGCAATCTCGGAACGGGAGGCTAGAAGGGGCTGCCGGGAAGGGGCCGCAGCAGGTGGTCGCGACCACCCGCGCGCAGCCCCTCCCGGCAACCCTCCAACCCCCCGCCCCGGCCGCTCCGGGGAGGGGAGGGAGGGAGCCGCTGGGGGGTGGAGGCTCCCTCCAGCGGGGCCCTGAGAAGGGCTTTTGGGGCTTAGGGGGTCCCGCAGCTCGAACCGGGACCCCCCCCGGCCTACAGGGCCCTTGCAATGCACTTACAAGTGCGTTTGGCGGGGGTCCCGCAGCTGACACGGGACCCCCAGTGCGGCTCTTAAAAGAGACCCTTGGGCGACGTCTCTTTCTTCCAGTCCCGGCACCCGCCGCCGAGGCCGCGACCCCGAGAGGTAACCCTGCGGCCGCCAGGGGTACCTGCGGGCGCCGGCGACCTCAACGAGGCCGATGTTGCCGGCGTCTTGATCCGACGCGACGTCTTCGGCTGGCGGGACACTACCACCCCACTTATAGGTCGCCGATGCCAGATGCAGATCACTGTCCTGGCCGAGCCAGTGAGGCCCGCTGGCAAACCGCAGCCTCAGCGGGCCGATTTGCCAGCCGCCTTCTGTTCTACTTCAGCCATCTACTGCGATGGCACTGAGTTCCGCGGCGGAAGATCCTCTTTATATAGGTTTGCAGAAACCAATCCGTTATCGATGGTCCAATTTTAATACTTGCTTATACATTAACCAATCAGATTTCAGAACTTTCCAGAAATCTGATTGGGTTAATGTAAAGGCAAGTATTAAAACAATCTGACCAATCAAAACGGATATGGATTTCTGCAAACCTCTATAAAGAGGAGCTTTTCCGCCCGTAACTCAGATGCCATCGCAGTAGATGGCTTGAAGAAGAATGGGTCCGGGAGGTTGTGCTATTTCTGAGCTGTTGGCTCAGCTGGACATGTTATGATATTGAAGGTTAAGCATGTCCATTGGCTGACCAATGAGTCTACTGTCCTAAATGTTGTTTGTGCTCCTGATCTATGCACAGCTCTGCGCATTACATTTTACAAAGATATACCTATTTAAAGGTGAATGTTGGAGGGAAGGTCAGCACAACCCCAGACTGCTTTGAAATCTTTTCTGCTGATGTAGTAAATATATTGTACCTTGCATGTTGTTTTTGTGCTTAGTCTTGCCATGGTGTAGAACCTGCGGCATGAAAATGTGCCTTCCGCAACCTCACATTGGTAGCGAAGAGTTCCCATAGGTGCCGCTCCCATTAGCTATTAGCTAGAGATAAAATCTCATGCTCAATGTAGCGCAAATGTTTTTTCTGTCTCCAAAGGTTTTGAGGCCCACTCTGGGAGTGACCAAGTTTAGGGAGCCTGCTGATCTAAGGTTAGGAGAGGTGGGGTGCAGCTTCAGCAAGTCCTTCATGTATCCAGGGCCCAGATTGTGCAGTGATTTGAAAGTCATCAGTCCAATCTTGAATAGTATTCCCCATTGTACCTAGCCTATCTTCTGTGCAAAAAGCGAAGCTTGGAAATTGTGTGTAGTTATTGGCCTCTACCTTGCTAAGTACTCAGGGGGAATTAACTAGAGCCAAATATTAAATATAAATAAGATATATTTCCCCTTTAAAACTAGGCAAACACAATAGAAGCATCAAATTCTTCTTAACACCCATAGGAACCTCTGTACGTTGGGACAATAGCTAATAAATGTATATATATATAACACTTAGCCCCACCTATACGCAGAAATATTTTTAGTGCTTGCTAATTGTGCCCTTATATTTCGATGCCCTGCAGGGCCTCATGCAATAGACAATGTTAAACCACTTTAAACTCCCAAAGTCCTGGCCTGGTTAAGTAATAAAACAGGGAAAAGCACAATCCAAGCTAATTTCCAGCTTTAAAAGGAAACACTGTTTCCTGTATTGTAGAAATCTGGTGCCAATGAGACGGACACAGGACTCTATTGTCTTCCTAACAATTACATGTTGGGGAAATATCCCTGAGAAAAACACACCTTCCTCCTAGAGAGGGCTTTTGATCTGCATAAAAATGGTGACAAGTAGCCATATGTGGCTACAACTCTTACGAAACAAGGATTGTAAGGATAACTGTTGCTCTGTGTTGTCCTTGCGTTTAGTGGTGAATTCAATGGAAACCTATAGCATTGCATTCATAAATTCACCGGGCTGCTAGAGGACTAATGATGACTCGTAACTTTGTCATGAAATTGGTTTTGTGATGAAATTACAGGTTTCCATGATGACATTTCTCCATCCAAACTTCAGCTAAAAGTTTCACAAAAAATGGAATTTCACCTTAAAATTACTTTTTTTCACTATAGAAATTTAGTTACTAGTTTCAAGGTGAAAATTACAGACGCAATCCCAAATTTTCACATTTCACATCCGACAATTGGCGGCGTTTAGCAAACCTGCCAGCAGAAATGAAAACCTGTCTGGTTAAGACTATTTTAGTCTGTTTAGTGAGAACAGCATTACACTACAGAACAATTCATTAAAACACATCCAGGAAAACATCCATGTGAAAACTTTGCAGAGACACTCTCAATGACTTTGTTACCCATCCAGTTGTGACCTTGGCCTATGTACAGTATTTTTGTTGCCATAGCTGCTGCACCTTCTGGCTTACACATGTTTCTGAGTAAAAAATATTTTAAGGGACACAATACAGAAAAAAATACTTTGAATCATCTTAATCTAATATTTAATACATGTAAGTAGCACTAAGGTGTGGGTGTTGTGCATGCCTTCTATCCAGCACACATTCAGGGTTATTTCAAAATATTGTTCTTATTGTTAAAAATGGTGCTAATTTTGCCCTAACCAATCAGATGTTAGCTTTCAAATGTTAAGTAATGTATATGATGGTGTTGGCAAAATTAGCACCACTTTTAACGATAAGAACTTTTAGTGAAACTCCCTGATTTTGTTTAGGAGCAGTATCCCCCTCCCTCTTTTAACCACTCCCACTTCCATCCGGCCTGACTTTTTCACACAAAACAACTGTCAAGCCTGCACACAGCATACACGCATTCCAACTGTCAAAACTCTGCCACCATTCAAGCTCAGCATGAATAGTTTTTGAGAGCGAGGATTAATGACACCTGAAATGTAAAATGTTTTAGGGTTCGTTCACACTTGATCAGTTAGTGTCCGTTTCTGGATCGGATTGACCCGGACCGCTAAAAGAAATGTACCGCTGAATGCATTTTTCTCCGGAAATGGACACGTGTTGATTAAAAATATAGGAAAAACTGAGCACTAGAAACGGACCAAAAATCATGGACTGTCCCTTGTGGTCCGTTTTGGTCAGTTTCTAGTGTGAACGTAGCCTTAGGCTGAGGCCACATTACAACGCACAGGAATCGCACACAAAATCGCGAGCGTTATCGCACGCGATTGTGTGCGCTTTTCTTGTGCGTTCGCCTTTGCGTTCGCCTTTGCGTTCGCGTTTTGCGCATGCGTTTTTGCCATTTCGCGTTATGGAAACGCTGCGTTAACGCACCAAAAATGGTGAACGCATGCGTTACCAAAACGCGAACGGACGCGCAATCGCATGTGCATCGGAAATCGGAAATTTTTGCGTTCCCGCGATTTCCATTTTAGAAAAAATCGCGTGCGCAATCGCGTGCGCGAAACGCGTGCGCAAACGCGCTAGTGTGGCCTAGCCCTAAGATTGGATATCTAAAGAAACAGGGGGCACATCAACAAAAAAATGATACAGTGGTGGTTGGGAATTATAGTTTCCAGTTATGGTCAATTCAAATAACCTTTTTTTCAGTATAGATGGCCTTTAATTCAGAGCTTGAAGGAGACCGTGTAAGAAAAAAAAACATTATCCCAAGTCCATGGCTTTAGCTCCCTCTATTATAAATATCATCACTTTTGGCTCTCACAAAGATTACTAGAGGACTGCAGGACTACCTTCACTCAGTGTATTTCCCAAGGTAAGAAGAATCGAGTAGACCACTGTATATCATCACGTACCCATATGTTGTGTCTGGGTTGCTGAAATTATTACTGTAATAGAGATTGGATCGATGTGTTAATCCATTTGGTAAGGGATTGATAAGGAGCTGTAGTTATGCCTGAAGATCCTATCTATTGGAAGAGTTGGATGAATTTCACACCTGCATCTTAATAACTAGATGGAATAAAAAATAAATGACTGTTTGCTTCAGCTAAACATGTGCGATGTACAGTACAAATGTTATCAACCTTTTCTTTTAATACAAATTAGATTATCTTCTGTCAAATTATCTTCTCTGACTGGTGTCTGCATGTACTAAAAATCCTCCAGGGGCCTAATGCTGTCCATACAATACATTTGACATTCAATTATTGAATCTATATATCTATAAAGGCCGTCCATTTTATCTCCTGCTGTTTCTACCATGTTCCCTGTCCTGGCACATTTATTGCTGATTCTTGTACAAGTCAATCTGAACTGAGAGATCCAGTCGGATGACTAGCGAAACATCTGCAAGAACTAAACTTCAAGTCCACTTGATCTAACTCAGTGATGCCCAAGCGGCCCATCTGTACGGATCCATGTGACTTGTACATTCCAGGGGTTGGGACTTGGGCCTGGGTGGATTGGGGGCAGGGCTATACCTGGGGCACGGTCACTGCATGGGGGGCCACTAGTGCATGCGGAGTTGGGCACTAGAATTTGGATTTGGGTCCAACTGGATCCAATTTTTTTTTTCGTCACAGAACCCCTCGGTTCCAAAATCCGAACGTTCCATCCTAGACCAGGCGAATTGTTTGGGATTTCAGAGTGTATTTTTGTGTTACCGAATGTAAACATTTGATAACCTACAAAAATACGACCGGGAACTCAAAAATTGTTTCCGATCGTATATTTGAGGGTTATAGAACGTTAAAGGCTTTTTTGACGGTTACGAAAATAACCTTGACATTTGGTAACCCTTGAAAATATGTTCCGAACCTTCAAAAGCAAGTTCTGTTTTTGGATTTTTGTGTTTTTTTCCTGAGTTCCGTAAATCCGAAAACGGAACGAAACTTCCGTGTTTCAGCCATCTCTATTGGGCACACCTGAACTGACTGAGTACCACAGATAATTCCATCCAAGCATCAGTTTGCCAAGCAGTGCATTTTGATCAATGGAAACAGATGTCTGGCCTAAAGTTACATAAAAAGCTATTTAAATTAACTGTGGTTTATATCTGTTGAAGAGTCATATTTAAAACCAATTGTCCCATAGGGAGACTCACTTCCTGTTGTTTAGCACTAAAATATAATTTGGATATTCTTTATTCTTACAGCAGTTATATGTTAGTGGTGGATTTTAATTTCTCTTTGGTTCAGGTGGGATATGTGTTGGTGCTAGAAAGCATTTCAGCTTATTAAGCAGATCTCACAAAGGAAAATGTCCCAGCAGGTACCATGACTCTCAATAAAGATGTATTCTGCCTTGTCCTTCAAAGGAAATCCCTCATTTGTGCTGCTTAACATGCCACTGTGAGAGTTCCTGTTCAAGGAAGTGAGATGTTCAGTTGAGGATTAGAAGTTAAAATTGTTAAGACAGAATAACAGCAAGTCTTGTGTCTCATTATGTCCATTTAGATGAAATCCCCTTCGCCACACACATGCATCTCCAGACTCCAACTGAGTGCAAAAGGGATTCTCTGCATTGCTGGTTAATGCCAAATTAAAATCATCAAAGATTCATTGGGGTCTCGTAGCAGAGCTGACTTCATTTGTCCATTGTCCCAGCAATCTAAAATTAAACTCAGGGGTGAGGACCAATCAGTTTAGGGTGTCCTCTTTCTCATATACAGCCTATGGAATACTGGAGTTTATCATTTCAAATAAAGGGAAGCACTGTCAATCTGAGGCTAAACTTTCAAAGTCCTTTAACATGGTAGTCATGTTCATTTAGTATAGTATTTTATAGTATTTGAGGTTGAATAAAGACATATGTCCATGCAGTCCAACCTACTCAGCAATACCCACATTTCCAACCTAACAGTTTATCCAGAGGAAGTAGGAAAAAAAGAACAACAAAAAAAAACAGTATGAAGAAAAAAAAAATCCTTCCAATCAGAAGTATCCCTGGATCAACTCTATCTCATGTATCAATACCAGTAACATGCAACATTCTGTATTTTTATAAACTCTTCAGGCTTTTTTAAAAACTATCCAATGAACCTGCCACATCTAATGGAAGACAGTTTCATAGTTTTACCGTCCTTACAGTTAAAAAAAAAACTTTCCGGACTTGAAACCTAAACTTTTTTTCTTCAAGTCTTAAGGGATGTCCACGTGTCCTCTGACATGTTCTATTGGTGAACAATGCCCCAGTTTATTGTATGGCCCATTAATGTATTTATACACAGTGATTATATCCCCATGCAATCGCCTTTTGTCTAGCGTACATAATTGTAACTAATCTGTCTTCATATTCAAGCTCCACCAGTCCCCTTACTTATTTTTTTGCCCTTCTCTGAACCCACTTCATTTCCAAGATGTCCATTTGGTACACAGGATTTTAAACTTCACCCTCTTACAAATCATATAAGTCAAATTAAAACAATATCCAAATCATTTTTGTTACTTGCATCAGCAGCAATCAAAATATTATACAAATTTAAATAAAGGATGCAATAATATCAATGCAAAATGAACTTCAGAATCCCCAAGTCTGAGATTCTCCATTCAAATGTAATAGCTACATAAGCATTTTACAATTTCCTTGAAACATTACCTAGATAAAACTGGGGGTGGGAAATGGAGGCATTTATATGAAAGTTAGCATTAAATTGTGGACAAGGTAACATTCCACAATATCTCAACCAATAAGAACCTTGTAATGAAATTTATAATACAATAAATGTATTATATATACCGGTATATAAATATTTTTATCTGTATATCTATATCTATATATATCAATAATATCCACTGCGGCACTCACTTTTTTATTTATCCCATTCGTACAGATGGTAACAAGCGACATTTCGGATGACTGCGCCTCCTTTCTCAAGCTAACAAATGAGACCAGTGCAGTCCTCCGAAACGTCGTTTGTGAGTATATGTACGAATGTGCCGCAGTGGATATTATTGATACATATTGGGAGTGGAACGACGAATCTCCTTTAATGCAGGCACCAGAAGTCGAATTGAATAAAGGTGTGCGGTTCTTTATGTGAAAATTATATATATATCCTGACAACGATCCCGGGTGGACTGAAACTTAACTGATGTAATTTGAATAAACTTTATATCTGTTTGTTAAAAACCCAGCAAATATTTATTGTTGAAACTTCGAAACAGCATGTTTTTACAATAAATGTTTTCTGTGTTAAAAGACCCATGAGCGCTCTGAATTTATATGGTTTATATGAGTCTCTGAACGGAAGCTCCGAGGCATTAACCTGAACAGCGAGTGTGTGCGAGACACAGTGGAGTTTGTTATATCTCTCTCTATATATATATATATAATTTTTTTTTTTTTAAATATGGTGGTTTTGATTTAGCTATACCATTGGATATCTAATAATATGGATCCCTTATATAAAAAGTTTAGCTTTACTTACCTAAAGTTTCCTTTGGCGCTCAGCTCCCACTTTCGGGTTCACAATCCTGCCAATGAGAAGACACGCTTCTTTTAGAGTGTGTTTCCTCATTGGCCAAAGTCACAGACGGAGTCCAGGAGCGGAGCACCGAAGAAAACTTCAGGCGAGTAAAGCTAGACGCAGAGATGAGGACAGTGCGCTAATACTACAAAATATTGAGAATTACTGGTAATAATACATATCCTGTAGTTCTGGTTGGTACAGGGATACTGTATAATATTGAGAATTACTGGTATTAATATATATACTGTAGTTCTGGTTGGTACGGGGATACTATATAATATTGAGAATTACTGGTATTAATACATATCCTGTAGTTCTGGTTGGTCACGGGATACTGTTATAATATTGAGAATTACTGGTATTAATATATATACTGTAGTTCTGGTTGGTACGGGGATACTATATAATATTGAGAATACTGTAGTAATAATATACTGTAGTTCTGGTTGGTACAGGGATACTATATAATATTGAGAATTACTGGTATTAATACATATACGGCAGTTCTGGTTGGTAGATGGATACAATATAATACTGAAAATGACTGATATTAATACATATACTGTAGTTCTGGTTGGTACAGGGATACTATATAATACTGAGAATTACTGGTAATATTAATACATATATTGTAGTTCTTGTTCGTACAGGGATACTATATAATATTGAGAATTACTGGTATTAATACATATACTGTAGTTCTGGTTGGTACAGGGATACTATATAATATTGAGAATTACTGGCATTAATATATATACTATAGTTCTGGTTGGTACAGGGATACTATATAATATTGAGAATTACTGGTTTTAATACATATACTGCAGTTCTAGTTGATACGGGGATACTATATAAAATTGAGAATTACTGGTATTAATACATATACTGTAGTTCTGGTTGGTACAGGGATACTATATAAAATTGAGAATTACTAATATTAATATATATACTGTAGTTCTGGTTAGTACGGGGATACTATATACAATTGAGAATTACTGGTATTAATACATATACTGTAGTTCTGGCTGTTACGGGTATACTATATAATATTGGGAATTACTGGTATTAATACATATACTGTAGTTCTCGTTGGTACAGGGATACTATATAATATTGAGAATTACTGGTATTAATACATTTACTGTAGTTCTGGCTGGTACAGGTATACTATATAATATTGAGAATTACTGATATTAATACATATACTGAAGTTCTGGTTGGTACAGGGATTCTATATAATACTGAGAATTACTGGTAATATTAATACATATATTGTAGTTCCCGTTCGTACAGGGATGCTATATAATATTGAGAATTACTGGTATTAATACATATACTGTAGTTCCCGTTGGTACAGGAATACTATATAATATTGAGAATTACTGGTATTAATACATATACTGTAGTTCTGGCTGGTACAGGGATACTATATAATGTTGAAAATTACTGGTATTAATACATATACCGTAGTACTGGTTGGTACACAGATACTATATAATATTGAGAATTACTGGTATTAACACATATACTGCAGTTCTGGTTGGTACAGGGATAATATATAATATTGGGAATAACTGGTATTAATATATATACTGTAGTTCTGGTTGGTACAGGGATAATATATAATATTGAGAATTACTGGTATTAATACATATACTATAGTTCTGGTTGGTACGGGGATACTATATAATATTGAGAATTACTGGTATTGATACATATACTGTAGTTCTGGTTGGTACGAGGATACTATATAATATTGAGAATTACTGGTATTAATACACAGGGCCGCCATCAGGGGTGTAAAGGGGGTACTCCAGTATGGGGCCCGGACTTGGAAGGGGCCCAGAGAGTGAGAGGACACGGGTATATTTTATATTTACCGGTCTGTGTGTGCGTCAGGGAGGTGTAGCATGTCTAGAGCCCGTTAATGTAACAGGCTTAATGTCTAGTTGATATAAAATATTGCAGGCAACAATGTAAAATGGGAATAATGGTCTTTAAAATATGTGTAACCTTAACAAAGTGGGCATGGTCTTAAAGTGAGCGTGAAAAAAAAATCTGCATTCGCTGCTTCTCTTCTCCCCCACTTGTCCCTCTTTTGCTTTTTAAAATGTTGGGAGGTATGCGCGTCTGAGTTGGTTTGTGTTATGGGGGGCCCAGATATTTACCCAGTATGGGGCCCAGAAAAGACTGATGGTGCCCTGTTAATACATATACTGTAGTTCTGGTTGGTACAGGGATACTACATAATATTGAGAATTACCGGTATTAATACATATACTGTAGTTCTGGTTGGTACAGGGATACTATATAATATTGAGAATTACTGGTATTAATACATATACTGTAGTCTGTTTATATATCAGATTGTATATACATTTATTCACAGACTTTTTTTTTTTATTGGTGCTATTCCCCACGGATACTGTCTTTAGACCTAGGGGCATATTTATAAAGGTTCGTTAACTTTTCGCGCCGATACTTACCCGGTACCGCCGCTTCTATTTATAAAGCGGCGGTACTGGTTTCGCTCGGCTAGTAGCGGCTGTTTTACTTCGCCACCTTGAAGGTGGCGAAGTCAGCCGATACTAACCTCCCGCGGCGGGGATGGGCAGGCAACCCGCGGCGGGTGGTCGCACCCGCCCCGGGAGACACGCCCGCCCCGCCCACACCCCCCGCGGCGCAAGCGTCGACCACCCCCGCCGCCCGCCACTTCCCAGCAGCCCCTCCCAACCCGTTCCCTGTTCGCGGCAATCTCGGAACGGGAGGCTAGAAGGGGCTGCCGGGAAGGGGCCGCAGCAGGTGGTCGCGACCACCCGCCGCGCACCCCCTCCCCGGCAACCCCTCCAAGCCCCCCCCCCGGCCGCTCCCGGGAGGGACGGAGGGAGCCGCTGGGGGGGTGGAGGCTCCCTCCAGCGGCCCTAGAAGGGCCTTTTGGGGCTTAGGGGGTCCCGCATCGAACCGGGACCCCCTCCCCGGCCCTTACAAGGGCCCTTGCGGCACTGACAAGTGCCTTTGGCGGGGGTCCCGCAGCTGAACCGGGACCCCGTGCGGCTCTTAAAAGACCCTTGGGCGACGTCTCTTTTCTTCCAGTCCCGGCGACACCAGCTTCGCCGAGGCCGCCGACCCCCGAGAGGTACCCCTCGGCCGCCAGGGTACCCCTGGCGGGCGCCGGCGACCTCAACGAGGCCGATGTTGCCGGCGTCTTGATCGACGCGACGTCTTCGGGCTGGCGACACCAACCCCACTCAGGTCGCCGATGCCAGGCAGACTCACTGCGGCCGCCAGTGAGCCCGCTGGCACCGCCGGCCTCAGCGGAGCCGATGTTGCCAGCCGCTTCTTTCTTCAGCCATCTACTGCGATGGCTCTGAGTTCCGCGCGGAAAGCTCCTCTTTATATAGGTTTGCAGAAATCCATAATCCGTTTCTGATTGGTCAATTTTTAATACTTGCTTTACATTAACCAATCAGATTTCAGAACTTTCCAGAAATCTGATTGGTTATGTAAAGCAAGTATTAAAAATTGACCAATCAGAAACGGATTATGGATTTCTGCAACCTATATAAAGAGGAGCTTTCCGCCGCGGAACTCAGATGCCATCGCAGTAGATGGCTGAAGAAAGAAGAAAGAAGCGGCTGGCAACATCGGCTCCGCTGAGGCCGCGGTGCCAGCGGGCTCACTGGCGGCCGCAGTAGTCTGCCTGGCATCGGCGACCTGAGTGGGGTTGGTGTCGCAGCCCGAAGACGTCGCGTCGGATCAAGACCCGGCAACATCGCCTCGTTGAGGTGCCCGGCGCCCCCGGGGGTACCCCTGGCGGCCGCAGGGGTACCTCTCGGGGGTCGGCGGCCTCGGCGGAGCTGGTGTCGCCGGGACTGGAAGAAAAAGACGTCGCCCAAGGGCTCTTTTAAGAGCCGCACTGGGGGTCCCGTTCAGCTGCGGGACCCCCGCCAAAGGCACTTGTCAGTGCCGCAAGGGCCCTTGTAAGGCCGGGGAGGGGGGTCCCGGTTCGAGCTGCGGGACCCCTAAGCCCCAAAGGCCCTTCTCAGGGCCCCGCTGGAGGGAGCCTCCACCCCCCCAGCGGCTCCCTCCCTCCCGTCCCTCCCCGGAGCGGCCGGGGCGGGGGGCTTGGAGGGGTTGCCGGGAGGGGGTCGCGCGGCTGGTCGCGACCACCTGCTGCGGCCCCTTCCCGGCAGCCCCTTCTAGCCTCCCTTCCGGATTGCCGCGAACGGGGAACGGGTTGGGAGGGGCTGCTGGGAAGTGGCGGCGGCGGCGGTGGTCGCCGCTGCCGCCGCGGGGGTGTGGGCGGGGCGGCGGCGGCGGTGGTCGCCGCTGCGCCCGGGGGGTGTGGCGGTGCCCCCCCCTTAGGAGCGGCGTCGGGAAGGGATTTTAAGTCCCTTCGCGGCGATACTATATAGTATCGCCGCGAAGGGGCTTAAAATAATACCGCGCACATCGCGCCCGCGATAGGTATCGCGGGAATAGCGCTCGCGTTATAAATACGGCGATAGCGCTATTTTCGCAGCCGCGATGTGCGGCGGTAATTTTTTTGCGCTAACATCGTTCCTTTATAAATTGCCCCCTAGAGTTTTTACGGCTTGGGTATTTTATTTTTTTATTAGGGGGTTTTCGATAGGGGTTGCTGATAGGATTGTGAAGCTGGCCAGCTCTATTTTTCTATGTTTATGGATTTACTGCAATAAATTTATTCGATGTGTGTTTTTATATACTTTGGGTATTGTATCCCTTTCTGCTCCCTCATTCAGTGTGCATTTTGATAGCTTAATTGAGAGATTAGGCAGTAACGGAGCTGGAGATATTAAACCAGGATGAATTTGTGAGATGGAAGGTATTTTTAATTTCTTCGAAGGAAAGTATTTTGTTATTTTGTATAATATGGCAGAATAGGGTGATCCCTTTGTTTATCCAGAACGTGGCAGCGGATAGGGCAGCTAAGGAGGGGGTATGAGGGGTTGTGCCATAGGGGGGTTTGTTCCAGTGTTCTTCCAACATCAAGGATTTGGTTGACTAGTTTCCATATTTTAAATTGTTGTGTATGAAGTGAGGTTTCTCCTGTAGGGAGGTTATTGGATTTTGAGTCAAGGGATGGGACAGGAAGTAGGCATGTAGTAGGTTTTCAGTTTCATAAATTGACATGTGTTCTGTGTCTTGTGTATCTATATTGTCTGGCATACACCATGGTTTATAATACATTAGCTGTCCAGCCAAGTAGTAAAGATAAAAGTCGGGCATGGCTAATCCGACACTATTTTTTGATCTCTGTAAGATCTTAAGTCAGACTTTGGATCTACCCGAGCCCCAGAGGAAAGTTGGGAGCATACTCTGAAGTTTAGCAGAGAAGGATTTTTGTATAAATATCAAACTATGTTGAAGTACATAAAGGATTTTTGCCCATCAGGTTAATAGGGAGATTCTCTCAAATTTCTGTTTTGGTTCATGTTTATTCAAGAAGAGGGGCCAGATTAAGGGAATAGAAGTCTAAGGGTGAATTAGTTATTTGGATACCTAGATATTGAAAATTTCCACCACTGGAACCAGCGTTCCAACAGATGGAGGGATATCTACATTTGGGTCTACAGGAAAAAGTGCCGATTTCTCCCAATTTGTACAGTCCTGATAAAGGGCTAAACTCAGCGTGGTTTACCTTTATAGACTTTATTTATTTATTTCAGTGCTTTCAGCTACATTTTTTCGATTCTACATGGATCCTTTGTCAAGCATCCATGTAGATCTGAAACCTTTAGCTGAAAGCACTGAGGTTTTTGGCAGTCTACAATTACTGGTATGGAGTTCCTGTCTGCTTCCAACATTTGCAAGATTGTAATTCACTGTTGTGGGGGGTGGGCCATTCTATTATTATGCGCACTGATTTCTCTTACTCTGGTTCTTTTGACTGGCTAATACATCTTTATTATAACTTTATATCATTTTTTTATTTATACATGTTTGAAAGGAGTCGTATAAACCCTAAAAGATTTTATTTTTACCTTTCCAAGGACTTTAATAGTGTCGCATTTTCGGAAGAAAAATCATACTCAACTGAAAAAGCTTTTATTTTTTTACCCACACTTCCTTCCCATTTAGAATTTGTAACAAAACATACCGTGTGTATCTAGTAGCACCTGCCCTTTCGTTTGATGAACAAATCGGTAATTGGTGACACCTTGGCCAGGAAAATTCCACCAGTTGCTTATAAGGAATTAACACATTGTATTTGTAAGCCTTACAGAGATTTCTACATTAAATAAAGTTATGGTACTGCTGATATTGGGGGGAAACACTGTTCAGGAAACACTATAGAAACATACCAGTGCTAACTTCAGTGAATGCATTCATTTCCCTTTTGTGGCTATTTTTTGCACATCCCCGGTCACGCATTACAGGGCTCCTCTATGAGAGAAATAGTGAATGTGTGGCTGTATGAAGAGAACCACACATCTGTAAAGGGTTTATCTACTGTAGTAATTAGTTTGTTAATTACAAACAAGGGCAAAGCACTTTAAACCATCAGCCATATACTTAAAGGAGAAGTATGCTTCCAGCTACACTTAACTTGATTTTACAGCATACTTCTCCCTTAAGGTATGTACACAATTGCAATTTTCATTGGGCAATCTCTATGGAGCCGCACGGTTGGTCGTGTATAGTTTTCTATGGAGCCGCACGGTTGGTCGTTCGCAAATTCGCCGTGCCCGAATTTGCTGCGACTGACGGACATTTGTCCCGGCCGAGCGCTCGCTCGTAGCGAGTGCTCCATCGGGACAAATTGTCCCTCCATGTGTACCCAGCCTAATGGATTTAGCCAGGACTGGCAAGAAACTGAAACCTACACTAGATACCTTGAGCAGCTTTCTCCCAATTAATAGACACCATTAATGCTGAATATAGAAGTGCTGCCTTTCTAGTTGTGAACAAATTTCATTGTACTTTCCAAATCTGGTAAAACTCAGATGGCCTATAGCCATGTATATCCTGTTTTCCCTGGCAATGAAAGCTTTGACATCTAAGATAAGATTGAAACCATGCATACAGGGCTTGCTTTAAGATGTAAAAAGGGGAACTGTATGTATGAAACATTATCTTGTATTTAGATGCAGTGTACAAGCTGTCTAGTTCACAATTACACAGTGTGGTCCCTTCTAACATTCAACTTACTATTACAAGATTCCAAACTGAACAGGGGGCTTGCGCTTTCAAATTTTCTGCTCTATTACTTGGTTGGTCAAGTTAGATAAATGGCAGATACCCATCTAAAACCTATTCCATCTGATTTTATGCTGGTTTTATCTTGCCATTGAGTGGTCATCATTTGGTACTGTAGTTCCAGGCACACTCATTAATAACAACAAAAATATGAAGGATGCACCCTTAGGGGGAGATGCAATAAATGTCCCTATTGCAACTGACCTGCACTTGTAGTGACCACTTTGAGTCAATGGGAGTGGTAAGTTGTGATCTCCCAAAGTGAACTATTCCTTTAATGTGTTGATTGAAGCCCGGGAGGTTAAGGAGCTATGTCTTACATCCCGTTCAATCAATAGCTCAGGATCCAGGAAGGAAGATTCAAGAAACTAACTTTTTGCGCGACCCACCGCAGCCACAGTGAAATCCCGACTGCTTCCTTGTTCTGTCTAACTATAGAGCGCATTATTGAGTATGCGCACTGCCACTATAGCTGTACAGAACTAGAGATGGCATCCAAGTCCGATTCAGACCTGGATCCAACACAGAACAACTCAGTTCCATAATTCTAATGTTCAGACGGAGCGTTCGGATTTCAGTGCTTCGGAACATGTTTTTGATTTTTATCATACATCAAAGCTATTTTCGAAAAACCTCGAGCGTTCGATTATCCTCAAAAATACGATCGGAAACTCGAAAATAGTTTCTGATCGTATTTTCTGGGATCATCGAACATTCAAGGCTACTTTCAAAAATGTGCTCTAAAGTCCCGATTGTAAGTTCCGTTTTCGGATCTTCCTGAGATCCGAAAACCCCTGAAAACGGAAGTAAACCTAGCAGTCAGAACCTGTCACTGTGGCCACTGTGGACCATGCAAAAGGTAAGTTTCTTGAATCTTCGTTCCCGGATCCTGAGCTGTTGATTAAAGAATGTAAGGTAAGGCATTTTGCCTTCATATATCTGGGACATTTATTTACTACATGGAATCACACTCATTTAAACTGTACCTTAGGAAAATTCGGAGATCAGTTAAATCTATTTTCACAATTAGGGTATACTGGAAAATGCCCACATGGCACAATAAACTTTATCCTATACTACAATCATTTGGGTTAGTACGGGACTGGATAAAATATGGCTTCATGGGCCTCCTCACACTTGTGTTTCTCCACCAGTGAATAATTAATTAATACAGTATTTTACATTACACCAATGCTATTTAATATCTTTACTACAGAAACATATTTCCTCCGACTATGATGCCATCTGTCCTAAATGTCATGCTATCTGATATGTATCTCTGGGCATCTGTGCACAAGCTAAACAGATGTGTATGTTCCACTTGAAATATGTAGAAATACATCTGCGCTTGTCCTTGTTTCAATTTCTTTATACAGGCGCCTTCAGGTTGCACAATTCCATCTATTTGAGCTAAGGACAATCTAATGCATAAAAAAATTTATGGGCACACTGTTCTTTTCATACTTTTATTTTAACATTTGAATGTTTCGACATCTTTCAGGTCGTCTTCATCTGATGAAGACAACCCCCGCAAAATGTCAAAACATTAATATGTTCCGCTTAAGACATTTTTTACCCCATCACAATATCTACAATGTTCAGTGCGTGAATAGTGTAACATATACAAAAGACACATATGTAAAGCTTATTCAAAACATGTGCACCACATGTTTCAGACTCTCACATCCTTTCCCTAGAAGAAGCCAGCACTTTAACAGCTTCACATCTGTGTCTTTGTATGTTCCGCTATACACATACTGAACATTGTAAAGGTCAAGCTACAAATGCCAACTTCTGCCATCTTGTCTGGGAATGTCAGAGCATCATAGTTTTCTAGTTTTCTAGAACTCAATATGTGAATTTCCATCAAATATCATGGTTGGTCCAATTCCCAAGGACCCAGCGCTCCTTGGGGTTGTGGATGATGTGGGATGGAAGAGATATGAATGAAGTTTCATTTTATGCTGGAAGGTGTATTGTACTTAAAACAATGGCTACGGCCACTCCAGAAATCAAGTACTGGAAACAGTTAATTAACAATGACTTATCATATCTGAAATGTATATACATCCATAGGAAATGCCCAGACAAATTTCTTAACACCAAAGAAAGATGGTACAAATCGCCAACTTCACTTCAATAAATATGCTGGATAGCCATTGGCCAGTGCCAGTGTTTTGGTTCTGTGTACAAATTCCTTCCGTTAAATTTAATACCCAATTATCTTACCCTAACGCTCTTCCTGGTCTTCCTGTATTGTAATTTTCATGGAAATTGCCATTTCCTCCTCTTAGAACTTAAATAGGATCTGATAAAGATATTAATGTCCGGCAACACAATTATATTTTCCTCATTTAAAAATAAGATACACAGAGTTTCAAACTTCATGAATTATTAGAGGCAGAGCACAGGGTCACAGCAACGGAAACTATGTTCTGGTGGAATAACGCACCAACGTCAGCCCTGTTAGCTTTAGTCCCTCCAAACCTCTTAATTGTGTATTTCTATCATCGTACAAAAATTTTCAGTTGAAGTAAGAACTATTCTAAGGCTGGGTACATGCGGGCAAAGTTTTAGGGCCGACCGCTTGCCACAAGTAAGCAGTCGACCGGGACGAATCACTGTCGGTCGCAGAGAAAATCGATGCTGCCGACAGTTCGCCGCATTAAAAATGACATTAAAATGACATTAAAAATGGTGCTAATTTTGCCCCAACCAATCAGCTCTTATTTAACATTTGAAAGCTAACATCTAATTGGTTGGGACAAAATTAGAACCATTTTAAACGATAAGAACTTTTATTGGATCTCCCTGATGTGTTATCAAATCTTCCCTCCAGCCCTTCCATGACTACTACTACTGGCTGGCCTTCTTGTGACCGTGATGTGATTAAGACTAAGCATTAAGAAAACCAATCATAACTCACCAGGAAGAAGGACCTATTGATATCAGTAAATGCTATAAACCTGCATTATTACAGGTAATGTATGATACTCGTGGAGCTTGTCTCGTATGCTACAGCCCATTCTAAGAATGAGCTAAACACCTCGAATAGCGAGCATGATATGGCACAGCCCATCGGTAAACATCTATCATAATAGTACTTCCCATCAAGACAGCAGCCTAATAAGTGAAAGCACTCGGGGTGTATTGGAAGCGGGCGAAATGCTGATTCAATATCTGCTTTAGCTAGAAGTGCACCCACCCCAGCTTTCCTTACCAGGTGTGTCGCCCTGTCGAACGATACATACGACACTGATGCCTCCTCCTTGCTAATGCCATCGTTCACTGAGCTCCCTTTCGGATATGATAGAGGATGTATTAAACGATACTTCCCTGACTCCTTCTTTGGAACCAACCCCAACGGTGAAATCCTTAGATTGTGAAAGGGAAGCTCGCTGAATGGGCCAGCTAGACGACCAAGTTCAACCTCTACCTGGACTTTCTTTCTTACTATCTCCGGGGCCTCTGAAACTGATTTTAAATTTTTAGAAAACCGGGGAAACTGGGAAAATTCAAACGGGATCTTAAAACCTACCCTAAACCCCTCCCTGATTATGTCTGCGCTGCCCTCTCCGGGTAGGCCCTTAGCCATGGCTCCATGGCCGCCACGTTCACCGGCGTCCGCCGTTCTACCGCCACTAATTGTTTTACCAGAGGGGCGGGATTTTTTAAAACACTTGGCCGCTGAATGGCCTCCCCCGCCACAAAAGGAGCATTCGTGGCGAAATCTGCACGCTGCCCAAATTTGCAGTTCCCTTCGTTGAAGAGCCAACAAGGCCCGTCTTCCTAGCCCCTGCCGAAGAACACTACATTGGCCTGACGGGGCCCCCGACCCAAAGGGGGTACCATTGGCGCCCTTTGTGCCAACATTATCTGATCCAGGAATCTGTTGCTTGAATACCCCCGTCATCTCTGGCCTAACCGCTATCTCCTCCTGAAATCCTCGTCGTATAGGAGCCACGCCACCCCCCATGGGTTTTGTAAGCCCTGAAATCATGTCGAGGTAGACAAACAATTGTGAACACTTCTGAGGGGCTTTTTGCCCAATCAACCCCCAAAACACAAAAGGCTTGCAGCCATATACCAAAGGTTTTCGCTACCTATATTTCTCTCCCCTTTTCGGTCTTAGCCACCTCCTTTTCAACCGTCACCATATCTGTGGTTAGGAGCGACCATATGTCCACATAGTCGTTCTTCCATATTTTTTCCCTAACTTCATTCGTTAAGTGTACCCCCAGTGGGCTCACCCCACAAAATATGTCTCCTCAATGCCTCTGCTGAAGGAGCTTCCAACGCAGGCGGGGGCCCTGCGACCCCCCTGGGACTGGACTCACCGCGGAGCCAGGTGGTAGGGTATCTATCTTCCCCATCAGTGCCTTCAGCACTTGCACCAATCCCCACCTTCACTTCCCCACCTTTTTCCCATGCCCCTGCACAAGAGTACTCACCACCGACGACAGTTGCTGGGGTGCCGCTCACGAGTGGTCTTGTCCACCGGAGTTCTTGTTGTTGCTGCTCCCCTTGTCGCGTTGGGTTTGCACCGGTGACTCCCCTTACTGAAGCGTTCCGAGGATACCCTGCTCCTATCAGTCGTAGCGGAGCGGGACGTCCTGTATCGTCTGTCCCTAGATCTCGATCGCCGCCTGCTAATATGATCCTGGAGCGTGACCTGTATTCGCGGCGCTCCTCCTGCGATACCTCCTACGACTCCCACTATGATAATCTCGCTACTCTCTTCTGACGAGGAATATCTCCTCTCCTACTGCTCGTCTAGGGCTCCTCTCTACCCTTCTGTGGCGGCTCCTAATCCCCAGGGACCCTGTCTCCTCACAATCCCTAAGCCGTGTAGTAGGAGGTGTAAGGCCCCTCACGGTAGACCTAGCGTCCACAAACTGTTCTCCTTCATCTGACACCTCACCTGACACTATGACTTGGGCATCTCTCGCCCTCTCACCCGCCGCTGCTGCTGCCTACAGCTGGGCGAGTCACTCTCTGTGCCCAAGGGGCCCGGCCTCCCCTGCCCCTAGGCCTCCCCCTACCAGATGCTGGAATAGCGACGGCAGCCGGCTCAGGGCTTCACCAGCGCAGCCCGTGGGGGGGGTGGATCTCAGCCTGCACAGTTGTGATGGGTGCACCGTATTGAAGGCTCTTAAGAGTCCTTCAGTGGCTGCGCTAAGCTGCCTAACCTGGGGCCCTGCCGTCTCCTACCGGTGGGGGACTGGGACTCAGGCGAACAGGGGGACCAGAGCGGCGTACAGGTCTATTGGAGGACCGGAGCGCCAGCCCAGCCCTTGGCCTAAAGCCTGCACTCCACCTTGAGTGCTAGGGGAAGCCTCCCCATAAGGGCCTGAAGCCACCCCTCCAGCCGATCTCTCCCTTACCCTTTCCAGCATCTCCATGTCTTGTGCTGCCATAATCCTCTCTATGTAGCTCCTCAAACCAGCCACTTCCACCAATCCGTTGCTCAGGGGAAAAACAGACCTCTCTGTTCTTCCCAGCAATTTTAAAATGGCGCTGGCTCCGACCGCATGGCCGCCTCTTATAGGGGCGGTGATGTCATACGTGACGTCGAGATCCATCCTCTCGCGAGATCCGGCGCAACCAATCCCCTACCGCGCCTGCCAATGACGTCATCGCAGAAGCGCCAGACCCGCGAGAAGAGGGAGAATCGGACCAACCCCACTGCCTACAACTCCCAGCATGCCTGGAGAGACCACCCCCCGCCCGAGGTCAGTCGCCCCGCCCCCTAACACGCGCCGGTGCTACCAATCTCCACAATGCTGCTGAGAAGTGTATTTTTTTGCTAGCTATGATTTATAGAATCCATTCAGACTTCAGACACACGCGCACACGGACCACACGAGCGCAGCATTTGGAGGCTAGAGAACAAGGTGAAGCCTGGAAGTCTCAGGGGGGAGGAGCTCAACAGTCTTGAAACCACATCCAAGATGTCAGCAACTTTAAAGCTGTACAGGTAGGCTCAGGAGGGACCTAGAAAAAAAAAGGGGGGGGAGGTTTTTTTATAGCAACAGCTTACAAATAAACTTAACTTGTTTTGACAGTGAACGTATCCTTTAAGAGCTGCTGGGCCAATGACAGGAGTCCCCTAATGGTGTCAGAGGTATATAGTTGCCTATTAGTTACATTAAATTGATTTGGGGCCCAAGCTTAGCCCCATCATGTCATTTTCATTGCTGTATTACCAACAAAAAATCATTTTGAAGTATGGATTTTACAATAAATTGCTTTCAGATCCCCATTACATCTGTGCAATGGGCAAAATAATGTTCAAAACAGCCCAGATTTATCACAGCATATCCCAACTGATTATGTTTCACAAGTTTTAGATAAATGTGATTTTTTGTTCTAAAGTGGAAGACAAAGTGGAAGATCATTATTAATAAGAAGATAGTTTGTGTTTTTTGCATTTAGTTGTCCTTCTAAGCTATGCATTAAAACAGATTAGAGACAGTTCAAACTATTCTTTTATTTCTGTGATTTAAAGGAGAACTATACTGCATTTAAAGTTTTAAAATAAACAGTTAAAATATAATGTTTATACCACGTTACTGGAAACCGAATATATACTTGTCCCACTATAACTTTTTATTTTTAACTTTTATTTATTGAGTATCCAGTCAGTATATTCAATACACATACATTGCGACATAATATATCATACAGTTATTGATGGGTGACAATATAAGCATCTGTGCATATATATTATTCCTCTCGATCTTTTTCTTGGATTTTTTTTATTCACATTAGGGAGGGGGGGGGGGGGAGGGTATACTAGGGAAAAGAGGGGCGTGATCATGGGAGCTGGAAGGAGAGAGGGTAAAAGGGGGAGGTGTAAACATTAAACAACAGAAAAAAGGAACATCTTAACTCAATTCGTGCTTATATCATCATTGGCAGTATAGGGAGAGAGATTACCTATAGTATACACATTGCAGATTAGAGTAGAGAGAAACCGCATCCGTGGGTTCACTGCATCCCCTATTAGTCTAGTTGTGATTCAGGTTCAGTGTAGGTGAAGGAAGACTCAATGATTTCCAGTCGACCACACACACCAGATTCTTTTAAATTTTGAGGGGCAGCCACGGTGTGTATATATTAGTTGGAGGTACGGAAGCATCTGATCTATCATAGATCTATCATAGCTTTCCAACTGGTCAGGGTGGGAGAGGCGGGCGCCATCCAAGAGAGAATAATGGCTCTTCTGGTGTAGAATAATGTTTCACGTAGAAGGGCTAGCTCGTATTGTCTCCAGATATCTTCTCTTGGGACCCCCAAAAGACAGAGTTTGGGGTCCCTTGGTACGGGGTAGGGTAAGATATTTGTTAAGTGACGTGTTACTTTGTACCAGAATTTGGAAAAATGAGGGCAATTCCAGATAAGGTGGAAGAAATTAGCTGGTGATTGGTGGCATTTGGGGCACTCAGCGGAGCGAGATGGTGACATACGTGATGGTCAATGGGGTGATAGATAAGCCTGGTGTAGGATATAGTATTGCATTTGTTTGTTTGGTGCAGACGGGGATACCTGTAGGTGGCTTTAAGCTAAGTCTTCCCAGTCTTCAGTTGTAATTGTAGGGATTAATTTTTCCCATTTATTGAGGATTGTAGGTGTATCCTCTTGTATTTTGTGACCCAGTAGGCACCTGTAGAGCCTGGACACCAGGTGCCTCTCCCCCTCGGCCCCCAGAAGCCAGATTATAGGGTTTGTAGATACTGGTATCTCATCTCCCTGGAATTCTGTCAACAAACAATACCTCATCTGAAGATATTGGAACCAGACGGAGCCTGGTAGATTGTATTTGTTTTTTATTTCTTCGAATGTGACTAATCTCCTATTTTGGATGATATGTGTAAAGAGGGTAACTCCCTTTGATATCCAGAAATTGGCTGAGGTTAGAGCAGCTAGATTGGGGTATGTCGGATTGTGCCAGAAAGGGGTTTCTTCTGCAATGTCTGTGAATTTGAGAAGTGATATAGTTTTTTTCCAAATTCTGAATTGCTGCACATGTAGTGAGGTACCACCAAGGAGGATATTATTTCGTCTCGCATTCAAGAATGTTAGTGGGTGGGAAGGGAGGTATGTATGCAGAAGATATTCAGTGTCATATAGGGTGTAATTGTCTTGCTCCTGGAGGTCCGGGGGTCGCGTCTGACACCAGGGTTTAAAATATTTAAGTTGTCCTGCCAAATAATATAGGCAGAAGTCTGGCATGGTCAATCCTGCTGATTGTTTGAGTCTCTGTAGAATTTTGAGTCTAACCCGCGATCTCCCGGAGCCCCACAGGAAAGTCAGTAGTAGACTATCTAATGTGGTGAAAAAGATTTCTGGAATATGAGTTAGACTGTGTTGTAGTACATATAGGATTTTGGGTAGTATTATGATTTTGATTAAGTTTATCCGGTCCATCATATTAATAGGTAAATTTTTCCAAAGTTTAGTCTTGTTTCTCACTAGTTCAAATAGGGGGGCTAGGTTGAGTGTGTAGAAGTTGTCATGTGTTCGAGTTATTTGAATTCCTAGGTAACGGAAATTATCAACTACAGGTATTAGATTTACTATGGGTGACGAGATTGATGTCAGTGGGTCTATAGGAAAAAGGATCGATTTATGTCGGGGATAGGGGGCTGAATTGATTTATGAGATCGTGAACAGCAGGGAGGGATGTCTGTGAGTCTGCAAGATACAATATCATGTCATCCGCATATAAGCTTAGTAGGGATGTATAAGGTCCAAGTCGTAGTCCGGTGACATGTGGTGAGGTGCGGAGTTTGATAGCGAGTGGTTCGATTGCAAGTGCAAAGAGGTACGGGGAGAGCGGGCATCCCTGCCTCGTGCCTCTTGTCAGTGGGAATTGTCCCACTAACTTTACATGGATAACTGAACTCAATCATATCAAATGCATAAAAGAACTTACATCCTCTATAATGAACAAACCACAGAGCATTATAGAAGGTTGGTCTCCTTGGGTTCTTTTAATGGAAACTGATTCCTATAAGTCTTTATTTATTTTATAATATATGCTTTTGTGTAACTATAACGTGAGATGTTAAATCTCTTGAATTTACATTCATATATATGCTTAACAACAGATAAACTCACTCTAGTTTATAATATCTCTCTCCCCCCGACCTTCCCCTTCCCTGCACCCATCAATCTCCTTTATTTCTTTCCCTTCTCTTTGAAGTATATTTTATATACACAGAAAATTGTAGACAATGACCACACATGTACAACGTGATTTGATATATTATGACTATTCTTTCTTGTGTCTATATAAACACTAATAAACAGAATATACAAAAAAAAAATATTGGTAATTCCTGCCTCCCAATATCTGTGAGTATTTCCAGCAAAAAGAAAATAGCTTCTGCCAGACTTCCTTAGTGCTTCAGCACTATATTTAATATAGAAAAGTCCAGGACACTAACCTGGCAAATGAAAACTTTATGTGCTGGCACTCCTCAACAAAATGATATTGGGAGGTAGGAAAAATCACTCCTACTAAAGGAACTTTTCATTTTTTGTTTATTTACAGTGTATTGTACTTTTTAGAGTTGATTCTGACACAATCATCTCAATTTCAGACATCAATTCTAAAGGAAACTTTTGCCTTGTTAATATCTATAAAATTTGTGACTTTAGTCACAGTTACTTTTCAGTAACTAACTGTACTATATATGGTCTTACAGTTACTCCAGAGGATTAATCATTTTCTTATAAAATGTTGCTATCGATGACTACTCTAGTTATTGGAATGTGTAATTATAATGTAAGATTGGTTCCACAGAAAAACATCCACAATTCTGCAACAAGAATCCATTTTGTTATAAAATGTTGTCATGAATGACTAGTCTACTGATTGAAATGAGTAATTATAATGTAAGGTTGGTTACACAGAATAATATCCACAATCCTTACCCACTCAGTTATATCATCTTTAGCTGTTTCCCCTTTTATATCACTGAACTAACATCTCATTCAATATTACATTATTCACATGACCCTTCTCTTCCAGTTCTGTTCCCTCCAATGCCCTTCTCAGAACATTAGCTCTAATCTTCTTCTGACCTCTTGTTCATATCCGGCAAAGTGTTGCCTGTTAACTAACTTATTTTTCAATGTTGTTATCTCAATGTATGAAACATGTTTCTCAGTGTTGGCTGCACAAATTGAACTGTTTTCCAGGCACAATGTGTGAGATTGTATAAAAGCAACAGCCGATGAAATGTTGGGGTGCTTGTGAACAAAGATCCGGATGTTATGTGTTTGAGAACTCAACAAGATTTGGCCCTGCTTGCTAGAAAAGCCTCTTTAGGCATGTGTACTGTCAGCCCTATATTTAGAAAGAATGTTTTTAATCTGTTACTCAAAGACATGTACATTTACTATGACTGGTTGGGAGGACATTAGAATGTTTGTCATGGGATGAAAATCAAGAATACATTTTGGAGAATGAAGAATAGATCTTCTTAAAGGCTATGTCCACCCCTAAATTACACTTTTAATATTATGCTCCCCCATATCCCCCAGCCCCAACCGCATGTTTTTTTTTTTTAAAAAGCCCCCCAAACTCTACTTCCTCCCCTCGATCCTCCGCCGCACTGCCGGCCCTCTGCTTGCGAGAATGCAAGCAGAGGGGCGGGACCGGCAGTCGCATCTGTGATTGGCTGAGCGGCAGCCATCACGGACGCGGCTGCCGGTCATTCAATGCGAGCGGAGAAGCGGAGAGGTAAGTAAGAGTTTGGGGAGCTTTTTTAAAAAAAAAAACAGCGGTGGGGCTGGGGGACATGGGGGAGCAATATTAGGGGATATGAGCTAGGGGAGGGATAGTAACGGGAGGGAGAGGGAGGGAGAGGAGGAGAGGGAGGTGAGGGAGGGGGAAAGGCTGGTCAGTATCGTCATGCAAAATCTACCTGAGGCAGCTAGCAGCAGTGTCCTATATGGACCTGCTAGCCTCCTGTGGGCAGTTTTTGGAACTTTGGGGGGGGACTACAGGAGAACCAGATGGAGTTGGGATGTGAGTTAAGGATTACACTACACTACATGGTGGCCATTATTTGGGGGGATTATAGTTTGGGGGTGGACATGCCCTTTAAACAAAGGCAGTTGGTTTAAATAGGTTGTAGCAACCAAGTAGCAAGTTTGTGTTTGGGGTTTGGAAACCAATGTGCTAAATTGTTTTGTATTGTCTTTTGAAGAAAGAAGGTTTTAGCATTATCATAGGAAGATTTTTTTTTACGTTGAATTGGCAGCTGTACTGCTTTGGTCCTTTTTTGCTATCCTCTTCAGAAACAAATATAGTTTTTGTAAGTGTCAAACAGACACTTTCTTGGTACACTTATGGTTTCCAGTGTTCCATTCTGTGCACAGTGATCTCAAAGAATATTAAAATGTAAATTGTTTTTATGAGATCTAGAAAATCACCCAGAGAAGCAGCAGGGGGATGCCACCATCCCTTTGTTTAAGAGAAGAGAGGGCACATTGCCTGTACCAGTCATAATCCTTGCTTTGATCGTAATTAACTTAGCTGCACTCTTTTCTAACTTTATAAACACATCAGTACTGAATAAAGTAACAGGGCGATGCACCAAGAGCCGCTCAGAACATCGCTACCTGTCGTTTTTCTATTCCGGCACTTTTAACACCAGCTATTAGCTGTCATTTTAAGTACCACAATAGAATGCCGCTTTCGGCATATAACATTGTTTGCAGTAGCGTGGTGGTCGGTCAGGGGGGTGGAGGTCTAACTTTCCGTCAGCCATGCAGCCACCCCGCAAGTAAGGAGTTTAAGTCACGCTATTGGTTAGCATGTATTTTAACTCCATTTTCGCCCACTGCGCCTTTTGGTGCATCTGGCTGCAAAAATCTTACTATTTGTCTATATAACATTGAAGCTTTGTTTGACAGATAACCACTGAGTCCAATTCAATTAAATAGAAACCATCTCTCTGATTGCCAAGCTATATAAAGTTAAAGGGTACTGAAAACATTAATCTTAAAAAAAATTAATCTAAATTATACATGTGTAGCCCCTACTAGGGAAGTTTACTCTGTGTCAGTTTGAGCCAGAACTGTTCACCAGCAAGCTCTGTTGCAGGGGGGGACTCTTTAGGAGGGGACAGAAAAAAAGGAAAGGGAATCTGGAGACACACAGCTCAGGAGGGAGAAGGAGAAACAGACAGTGAGTGTGTGCAGGAGATCTCTAACGATCATCAGAAGTGCCAGCCAGGCTTCATTAACTTTACACTGAACTGAGTGAATTGTTGCCTAATCCTGCATCTGAAGAGACTTGAACAGGGACCATGTGCTGGACACAGACTGTGAGGCAGTTTTAAACTAATTTCCTATCACTGTTTCAAACCCTTGGATGGAGATCCCTTTCTGGAAAAACCCTATATTGCCATCCTCTTGTGGATTACAAATACTCCAGTTGGGAGTTGAGCGCTCCACCAACAATTTAAAGGGCCCCAACGTCGGCTGACCCAAGTCCATAGAACACTGGCCAGTGGGTAGACTATACAGTACAAGGGCACTAGTTACCTATATATCTATTATTGTTCTTTTGTTAATGCTCTTTGTGAATCACAATATATTTCTTTGTTATAAATATCAAACCTCTAAATGTGTACTTAATCGACTCTGGGCGAGTGTTTGGGTTCTGTGTTAGGTTGTGGGGTGTCACCACTGGTACAAAGGAGAATAAAAAGAAGATCTAGCCCACCCTTACGGGGGTGAGTGCTACACGTGGGGGCTCGTCCGGGATTCTCCCTGATCACTAAGTGACGACCTACCCAGTATAGAACAAATATGGACCCAGAAGCACCCACCAATGGGTGTGAGCACCAAAAAGCCAGGCCAGAACTCTGTGTGGTGCTCAGATTTCCAGACGCGGTTGGACAAGACCAATACGCCGTTGTGGTAACCAAACTGTCAGCTGAAAATAGGGCTATGTCCTTGATTACACGGAGGACCCCTCAGGCCCTGCACCTATGCCCTGCTTAGATGCGAGACAACATTCCACCTTGTTTTCGGTCTCAGAAACTGCTGCTGTCGGATGGGTGGAAGCCACCAATAAGCCCAAAGCAAAGTCCTGATTCACAAGCAAGAAGGGACCACGAAATAGGACGGGCATGCAACGCCATCTGTGTCTGGAGTGTCTTCACCCAGCATGACCCACAGACCAAGTTTTTTGATAACTTTGAGAAAATGATGGAGCGATGCTTGAGGATTCCTGTGACCCCAGCAGGTATGGATATCGTAAGCTATGCTTCTTCTCCGGGAAGATCCCCTCCCATCTGGGAGGAAAAATTTGAAACCTGGATGGACCATGCTTCCCAAGCTTAAAAGTGGGACATCCCAGAGGTTCAAAAGAAACTGAGGATCACCGAAAGCTTGCGAGGCCAGCTGCAAGGTCATCCGCAACCCTCAAGTTAGGGAACCCGAACTGTACAGCTTTAATTTAATTACTCGAAGCTTTGTATGCAGTATATGGAAGAGTGAAAGTTATCTGATCTAATGTACAAGTTCAAACACACTCATCAATAAAAGGAGAGAAACTTTCTGATTACTTGTAAGGATAGATGGGTCCTGCACCAAATATTCAGAAGAGAGGAATTGACCCAGAACTGCTGACAATATCAGACTTGGTCAGGTCCTTCAGGGACCCGTCCTAACCACCCTATTGTTCTGAGATACTGTTAAAAGGGCACAGAGATGCCCCCCAATCCGGAACTGATGAAAGAGATTAGAGAAGGAGAAGCACTGTTAGAGGAAAAGAACCAAGACCCTGAGGCTGCTGCAAGGCCAAACCAGAAAAAGGAAAAGTTTCTAACATATTCTGCTCATGTGGGAGAGGCGTTTCTGGAAGAGAGGAAGATGATTTGATTTTGGAGTCAGAGGGATCAAGCCTCAACTAACACCCATCATTCAGAAATGAAAGACCTACTGGCCCAAGTGGTCAAATTCAAGCGGGTGCAACAGTCCCTTACTGCTCTACAGGAAACCGTAGTTCAAGTGGTTCAGACCCAATCGGAGATGCAGAAGGCTGTTGTTGCTCTAGCCACAACAGGGAAAGTGCCAGCAGAAGCCCCTTCGACCTCAAGAAATATTTATAGCTGTGGAGAAGTGGCCATTTCAAAGCTCAGTGCCCAAGAAGAATTCCTGTAGATCCCATGAAGAGAATCACAAAGACTTTGCAGGAAATGCAGGACAGGAAGCTGTGGGAACTTCAAAGGGCCCCGGTGAAGGAGCCATCCAGGGCTACACATGTAAGTAGCAATTACTCTGAGGTACATGTGCTGCTGCATGCTTTCAGTCCAGTACTTGTTTTGCTTAGGTTCAGTATCCCCCCTCCCTCTCTTAACTGTCTTCCTCCATTCCTCTGACCTGACTTTTTTTAAAAGTGAGCATGCTTGGTAATCTCTGTCATCTAGCACCGAGAGAGGGAAATCCAGTATTTGCACACAGCAAAAGTTTATTATAAGGTACTTGATTGACAGCTAAAGCATCTTATATATCAGAAGGGAAGAATTATAGTTTCCAGAAATGGGCAATTCAAAAAAATAACAATTTTTTCAGTATACATACACTTTAACTGTATCAAGCACAGAAGCATAGAAGAGAGTGGTTTGCAGAGAAACACATTTAGCCTACTTGAAACCCCACCTTTGTAAGCCATAGAGCCATATGTGCATTAGTTTTCCACTTATAAAAGGTTTATCTAACTGGACAGCATCCCATTAGTTAAGACAAAAAACTATTTAATTTAGAAATAAATTTATAAAATGTGATTGGTCGGTAATATTCAAGTTCTAGGAGTCAGAAGCAAATGTGTCAGTGGGGGCACATTTCAACTATGTCCTTCACCTACCCATTCCTCAACGTGACCTTTCCAAGTGTAAGAGATAATGTCTGCCCACCCACTATGTGTAAAACTATTTAATATAATCTCTTCACTCGAGGCAGATGGACCTATACGCCTGTTCCTTTTAACCTGTGTACTGGATATACATCGAATTTCGTAAAACATTTAATCCAACTTCTGTACTTGTTTACATGTGGGTGAACTGGTGATTTTAGAAGCTGGGAAACATTTGTTGGATAAACCACCAAACACCTGCAATATAGCAAGATCGGGATTGTCAATGTTGTTCTCTTCTCTGTAGGCCTTAAACCGCAAAATGTGATTCTCGTTTTCAGAAAGATTCTGGATAACAAAACCTCAAACACAGTCTAGCAGACATCCTGATCACAACAAACAAATGTTACAATGATGCATAGAGCAGATTCCCACATTCTGAAAGAAAAACAAACCCACAAATTAGCATTCTTTTATCTAAACAGAATTAATTAAAATGAAGTAAAATGTTGAGAGGATAAGGGTTAGGTCAAGCAGCAAATCAGGCGGCCTACAGCAGAACATTGATGAAATGAATCTGAAGAGTTAACATTCCACTATAAACCATGGGCTGAGATGGGTTTTAACCCTTTCCCTGCCACAGATCGTATATTCACGATCTGTGCAGAGAATGCTTTAACTGCCACAGATCGTGAATATACGATCTGTGGCTTCCCCCCTCAAAAAAAAATTTCCCCCCTGCTAGGCGCCGATCGGGGCAGCATTCAACTGCCCCCCTAGCCCCCTCGATCCCCCCTCGTGTGTCCAAATCCGAGGGGGGATCGGAAGATACCTCACTTAGGTTGTCCCGCTATTGCAGCCGGTCCCTGGAGAGAGAGAACGGAAGGGAGACCCCGGTGACTCACGGAACTTCCTCCTTCACCGGGGTCTCCCTAGTGGAGGTAGACTGCCCCTGGTGGTCAGTTGAGGTACTGCAGCTTGATCTATTTGATCATGCTGCAGTCCTAATATAGAAAAGCTGTCAACTGCCAGCTTTTCTATCCATTTTGTGAATGAACTCAAAGTTCCATTCACAAATAGGATTTTTTCTAAGTCTTTGCTACTTAGCGAAGACTTAGAAAAAAATGGGGACAGAGATCAAATTTGGTGATCACTTCTGATCACCAATTATTGATCTTTGCCAATGAATGAAAAAAAATCACTTCCTGGAAAATGATTTCCGGGAATTGATTTTTCATCGGATTTCGAATTGGAAAACGGGCATTTATGCCCGTATTCCAAGTTCGGTTCATTCCCTAAGATGATCTGATGATTATCTTGGGAATGATCGGGAAAAAAAGGGAAATACACACAAAAAATTCTTAAAGTGATACCCCACCCCCTTTTTTTTTTTTACCCTAAAACTATAAATTAGAAAAAAAGTGTCTTCTCCAAGCTCCCCAATGTCCCCAGGGATATCGGTAAGAAAACGCGGATACTTATTTGTCGATTTCAAGGGAAACTAAGCCTATTTTTATAAGGAAATTTTGCAGAGGTACCAAATAAAGACCGTATTGAATTTTTAGGATCAGTAAGTGTGCAAAAACGTGTGTGACTCTCCATACTAACCGACTTCACTAAAATACCACTAAAAGGGGGAGAGTGTGTGTGGGGGGGGGTGGGTTGTGGCGTTTTTAAAAATTTTTCTTGTAACTGCACTTCTAAATGCGTCCCATTTGAGCTAGTTGGTGGCCTCGTCTCTGTTTGCACCCACGCAAATGGCACACCGTTTGTTTAGGACATGTGGGAGATTGCTTTAGTGGGTTTTTTTTGCTTGTCAAGTGGGTTTAGGTAGGATTTCAACCCTTGAATCATCTTTTTTTTTTCACAAAATCTCGTAAAAACACACGAGTTCTTTGAATCGCTGGGTCTGGAATTCTTCATGCATGTATGAAAGCAGGCACCGTAACTTAGCTGAAGGGTTTAGATTCCAAAATATATAGTTTGTGGGGGAATTTCATGTTTCGGGACTGTTTCCTTAGAAAAGGTAGGCTGTTCAAATTACAGAGCACTTTGATTTTCTTGTAATTGCATTTGTGCATGCTCCCATTTGAGCTATGTTGTGGCCACGTCTCTGTGTGCATCCACGCTATGGCATTACCGTTTATTCAGGACATGTGAAGATTGTATTTAGTTGGGTTTTTTTGCTTGTCACGTGGGTTTAGTGTAGGATCAGCCTTGAATCATCTCATTTGTATTTTTCACAAACCTCGTAAAACATCGGAGTTCTTTGGATCGCTGTGTCTGGAAATTTCTTGCATTTATCATGAAAGCAGAAACGCGGAAGCGAGCTGAAGTGTGGTAGATTCCAAAAATATTAGTTTGTGGGGGGAATTCCATGTTTTGGGACTGTTTCCTTAGAAAAGGGTAGGCTGTTTAAATTCAGAGCTTTGATTTTTTCTTGTAATTGCATTTGTGCATGCTTCCATTTGAGCTAGTTGGTGGCCACGTCTCTGTGTGCATCCACGAATGGCATACCGTTTGATTCAGACATGTGGGAATTGATATTAGGGGGGGTTTATTTGCTTGGGGGGCATTTCAAGTTTTGGGCTGTTTGATAATTACAGAGCACTTTGATATTTTTGTTTCTGTTAATTACACTGGTCATGGCTCCCTTGGAGCTAGTTGGCCACGTCCTGTGGTGATCCACGATATGGCATACCGTTTGATTCAGGATTTGGAGATTGATAATTGGACAAGTTTTTTTTACATGACATGAAATTTCATGATTTTAACTTTGAATTGTTTTTATAAATTTTTCCTGAAAATCTGGTAAGAAAGCGAATTGTACACAAACTGCAGCCCACACCATTGGTGGTATGCATAAAGAATCACACATTGTGTAGCTGAAGTGTTAGAGTCAAAATATATAGTTTTTGGGGGGTATTTCTAATGATAGAGGGGTGTTTGTCTTGACAAATCTGAAAACTTGCGTAATTGGGCCACTGTCATTGGCTCATTTGGGCTAGTTGATTCCACTCTGCGGTGTACCATATAGGGCATACCGTTTGCATCAAACATTTGGGATATTGATATTGGTAACTTTTTTTTACATTCCTGGGTTTTGGCATGATTTCTACCTTTTAAGTTGTTTTTGTTCATTTTTCAGACAAATGTGCGAATTTCTACGAAGAACTCGCGCCACACCATGATGTATGAATGAACACAACTACAGCTTACGTAGCTGAAGGTATGTAGATTCTGAGAATATATAGTTTGGGGGGGTATTTCCAAGTTAGAGGGGTGTTTCAGTTGGAAATCTAGGGAAAATGGCTGTTATTGGCTCACTGCGCATTGTTTTACATTTTGACTAGTCGCTTCCACGTCAGTGTGTGAACCACACATATGGCACACTGTTTGATTCAGACATTTAGGAGATTGATATTTGGTAAGTTTTTTTTACATTACATGGGGTTTTTGGTGTGATTTTGTACTTTGAAATTTATTTTTCTCTATTTTCCAGAAAATGTGTAGAATGCGAAATTCTACAAGAACTGCGCCCACACCATTGATGGTATGAATGAAAACTACAGTGCTACATAGCTGAAGGTGTTTTTAGATTTCAGGAATATATAGTTTGTGGGGGGTATTTCTGAGTTATCAGGGTGTTTTGTGGAAAAAACTGCAGACTGTCCAAATTCGGAGTTGGCTAAATATTTCGCTGTTTCTGAGCCATCGTGCATTGTCTCACTTTGTGGCTTTTCGCTTCCACGTCCGTGTGTCCACACATATGGCATACCGTTTGATTCAGGACATTTGGGAGATTGATATTTAGTAACTTTTTTTAGATTCCATAGGTTTTGGCATGATTTTCTTACCTTTTGAAGTTGTTTTTGTTCTTTTTTCAGAAAATGCGAACTTCTACAAAGAACTGCGCCCACACCATTGTGGTATGAATGAACAAACTACAGCTGTACATAGCTGAAGGTGTGTAGATTTCAGGAATATATAGTTTGTGGGGGTATTTCTAAGTTACGGGGTTGTTTTGTGGAAAAAAACTCAGACTGTCCAAATTCGAGTTGGCTAATATTTTGCTGTTTCTGAGCCATCGTATTGTCTCACTTTGTGGCTTTTCGCTTCCACGTCGCGTGTGTAACCACACATATGGCATACCGTTTGATTAGACTTTGGGAGATTGATATTTGGTACCTTTTTTTACATTCCATGGGGTTTTGCATGATTTCGACCTTTTTGAACGTGTTTGATGTTCATTTTTTTTTAAAATCTGGTAAAAGTGCAAATCTCACAGAAGAACTGCGCCCACACCCATTGATGTATGAATGAACGAACTACGCGTTACATAGCTGAAGGGTGTAGATTCGGAATATAGTTTGTGGGGGGTATTTTTGAGTTGGGGGGGTGTTTTGTGGAAAAACTGCAGACTGTTCAAATACAAAACTGGCTAATTTTTTTTGCTGCTATACATTGGCACTGGTCACGCTCTGGGTTGTTGGTAGCCATGTCTCTGGGTAACCCATGAATGTGGCATACCGTTTTATTCGGGAGGGGTTAGGCTTTCATATTTGAGATGCGTTTGAACTTTCCTCCACATTTTAGCTGAAATTCGCATTGATTTTGTCTCTGATTTTACAGTTAAGGAAAAAAAGGAAAAGTGAGAAAGTAACTTACAATTTGACGAAGAGCTGCGTCCGGGTATCTGCATTTTGATCGAAACTAACCTCACTCGTAAAATCCTGCGAGTGTGTAGTTTCTAAAAATATCTCACTTGGGGGGATAGTTTAGATAATTTGGTAGATATTCTATGTTACTGTAGTAGTGGTTACACATTTTAATTTGGTGTAATATTCTAGGAGGTGCAGTTTTAGTTTGGGGGGGTTCTCCTGTACAGGAAAAGTCGGGTACCTACATATATCTGGTATCGTTGTACGGGAGTATCTGAGTTCTTTAGAAACAGTAAGATTTTGTTTGTAACCTTAAGATAACTATAAGTAAAAATGGGAAAAATCCATGAAAATTTGCAAATTTTTCATTTTTTTTACATATTTTACCCATAATTCCAGTAAAATTTCCAGAAAAGTTACAAATTTTGTTACCATGTTAAAGTAACTTTGTGCTGAAAAAAACAATGATATATTCCTGATTTACTCAAGGTTTCCTACTGTAAAATTAGTCTAAAGCGATTAAGGACAAAATCCTGAATTCTTCTGGCGTTAACGCAAAAAAAAAATGAAAATCTCCTGGCAGTGTGAAAGGGTTAAATATAGGAACATCTGTTATTATGTGAAACCAAGGGGCATATTTATAAACGAAAGTTAACTTTTCGCGGGCGAGTTTCCCACTTTTTCGCAAAATCGATTTTAACGCGATTTATTAAAGGGCGAAACCCAGAAAAGTTAATGAGGCGTTAACGTCACATCAGTTACCGCTCACTTCTGTTTATAAAGTGGCAGTAACTGATGCGCCACATTAATCTCTGCCGTTTCACTTCGCCACCTTGAACCTCGCCGTGGATGGTCACATTCACCAGAGGGGCGTACTCTTTTAAGAGCCGACGGGTCCCGGTTCAAGCTGCAGGACACCAACAAAGGCACTTAACAGTGCCGCAAGGGCCCTTACAAGGGCTGGGGAGGGGGGTCCCAGTACGGGCTGCGGAATCCCCTAAGCCCCAAAGTGCCCTTGTCAGGGCCGCAAGGGAACTTGTAAGTGCCGCAAAGGCCCTGATAAAGCCGAGGAGGGGGTTCCCGGGTCGAGCTGCGGGACCCCTTAAGACCCAAAGGCCCTTCTTAGGGCCGCAAGGGCACTTGGTAAGTGCCGCAAAGGCCCTGATAGGGACAGGGAGGGGGGGTCCCAGTTCGAGCTGTGGGACCCCTTAAGCCATAAAGGCCCTTCTCAGGGCCCCAAAGGCACTTGTAAGTGCCACAAGGGCTCTGATAGGGCCGGGGAGGGAGGGGTACCAGATCGAGCTACAGGACCCCCCTAAGCCCCAAAAGGCTCTTATCAATGCCCCTGCTGGAGGGTCCCTCCACCCCCCCAGCGGGCCCTTCCCTTCCAAGGGGTTGCTGGGAAGGGGTCATGCGGCCAAATGAGACCACCCACTGTGCAATCCTTTCCCAGCAGCCCTTCGCTGCAATACGGCATTGCGCGGCAATGTGCTTCGCCTTTATAAATATGGTGAACATTGTTATTTTCGCTGTAGCGACGTGCGGCAGTAATTGTTGGGGGCGGTATTAACGCCCTTTATAAATATGCTTCTAAGTGAATATATATAGACAAAATGCTGAATGGGCAGGTTAAAGGGCATCTATAGTGGGAAAATTTACTTTTTCTCCTTTCTTTCCATATGTTCTATAATTCCCCACAACCCCCAGAGTGTCTTCACTTTGTTCAGATTCCCTCTCTGTCCTGAAATACACCAGTTAGAAGAATACGTGATTGTATTCCTCTACTCCTACTTGGATCCCCCCTCCCTGCTCTGTAATAAACATAGAGATAAGAGCATTAGCAGGGGAGAGAGGTAGCTTTGATGGTAGATATAAGGCTGCAGTTGACCCCCCTTCTATATAGCTTTCACTGATTGACGATGGGTCACAAAGAGAGAGATCGTAAACTGTACTGTTCTCCTTCTTCTTCTGTGTCTCCAGGACAGCTTGCTTTCTATTGGCCACTGTGCTTGGGTGCGTTTTTCAGGATGTTGAACTTTAACTCCTACTGCACATGATAAGCTTGTCGGTTAGCCGGAGTTGAGACATGGAGGAGGTACCAGAGGGGAGGGGGAAGGGGGTAGTGCTGCAAGAGATCTGACACCATGGATAAACAAAGTCAATGATAGAGATAGGATTAAGGCAGCACAGAGTACATGCATTAACTTTGCAAAGGGGCAAATGTGTTTTTTCACTATAGATGCCCTTTAAGGTCATTGGGATGGAAAATACTGCTGTTTTTTCTCAATGTATATGTATTTCCACTGAAACTTCCCCTTTAAATCTGATGTTTGCACCTTGTATTGCATCAGCCCATTAAAGTTTCATTTGTTGCTCTATAGAAAGTTTGATAGTGAATCTTTATTCTGATTATTAAAACTACCACATAGCCACAGTAGTTTTTACAAGATTTAAAGTTTTAATTAGCTGTATAGCTATTTATAAATGCACCCATACATCCATTCTAGCTAAAAAAAACTGCGAAGATTTTTCTTTTTTGCATGAAAAGCAAAGGAATGTATCATTGATAGGAACAGGAGCATTTTCACATGTTTACAAAAAAAACTGCACTGATATCTGTGTTCTGTGTCAGGGAGAGGCAGGATCTCTGAGCTGTTAAATGATTGGCTGTCAGATGGGTCAATAGTATGGCCCAAATGATTGTGTAGTAAATTGAAGAAGAGCGATTGGATAACATTTACCATATTTTCTTTGCTTGGATTTTTGTGCACACTGAACTACTGTATGATCAATGAATATGGGTTTCAAGTCACATAAAGGCCAACTGACCATTGTAAGGTTCTGTTGCAGAGTTGTAAAATGTTCACTTCAGTGCAAAATAATGAGCCTATGGCATTCTGCTTTATATGCTTGTGGAACGCCTCTGTGAATAATAATAATATTATAATATCCTTATAATTTACAGTAGGGAGTACAATATCCACTATATCAAGTACATAACAATGTTCTGCTGTAAGAGGAATTCTGAGTTTTATTATTTTAATTCCAGGTTTGTTGTGTTCAGTGAAGACAAAATAAAATGGGTAAACAATTCATATCTGAAATGGTTGTGAATAAATTTCACAAGTACCATTATAAATAGGCGGGTTTAGCAGGTGTTTATAGTGTTTGAATACATTTAGTACAGCTATAGGAATCATAGCAAAGTAGGTATTACAGCCCCTCCCAAATAAACATATATTTAAATTAAAATTTAAAAAAACATATAACCATTCATTTGACATATTTCCGTTTTTATTGTTAAAAGGCAAACTAAACTCTCATCATTATAATCTAACGCCTACCGTGGCCTAAATCTATATATATTATTCACTTCCCTCCCAGTTCGTACTTGTTTATTCCCTTCATACCTCGCAGCTGGACCCACGTCCTCCACCTTAGGTAAAGGAGGGTTGTTATCACAGCAGCAGGAGGCATTCAAAGAGCATTAGATAATTTTAACAAAGGAGAAGGAAACAGAAAGGGACAGGGCATTAACTGCAAGGTGAGGGATGATGAAAAGCTATTAGCCTCCATATGCATTCCCAGGGCTGTGACTACTAGGGATGACAGATCAGTTAAAAGGTCAATAAGCTCAACATCCTTACCCCTCACTGTACTTGTACCAGGGAACTGCTCACTGTGCAACTGTCTTTTAATGTGTAGTTTATTTTAGCTGCCAGGCTTCCGTGGTTTTAACCTCTTTATCAGGTTTGTATACATGGGATTAACTAATAAAATTATTTACGGTAGCAAAAAACAGGAATCCACTATAGAGAGTCACTAATATTCTTATTAAAAATAACCTTATCGATGCTCCCCAGTGGTTTGAGATGACTATTGGGCATATTTATACTATATAACTGGTATTTACTGATTGTTAAATACCAACATCTGTATTTATTGAACATTAACAACATGACCATTAAAATAGCACCCTCAATATAATGTGGGCACTTATTAGTTTAGTCATTAAACATTTAAAGGTATAAAGTTGTTTTTAAAAACAGTTTAAACGTAAAGTACTTGGGACAGGCATATGGGACTGGTAATTCCTACCTCCCAATATTGTTTCTGTGAGGAGCACCAGCCCAAAGAAAAATGATTCTGCCAGTCTTCCTCCTGGCTTCAGCCCTAACTCAAATACAGGAATAGTCCAGGACTATCCATGGAAATGAAAACGGTTCATGCTGTAGCTCCTAAACAAAATGATATTGTGAGGTAGAATAATCAATCCAACTTTCCTGCCCCAGGTTCTTTCTGTTTTAAAAAAGTTAATTTTTAATTATCCTTTAAACTACTGGCCATGGCTCTATAAATCTTCTGTAAGCAGGTAGCAGTATCATCACAATATTGAGTAGTTACCCATTCAAACGAAAAAAAACTAAAGGTAGAATCCCATAAGACTGTCAGTTCTAACCCCTTTGGTAGTTTATGCATTCCAAAGCTGGGCCAGCAGCCCCAAAGATGAAAATATGTCAAGCTCTTTTTGCGAATAAGGAACTTATTAGGCTTTAATAGCATTCCATGAGCTAAATGCAAAACCTGAGAGACAGTTAAATAGCGGTTTAGGCTTTGTTGAGCAATCTTCAGTGCAACGTAGGCCTCTGGTTTGCAATGTGAAATGCCTACCTAGGAAATCAAATAGTACAATCTCTATTTCAACAGTTGTACCACCGGCCCAGTAAAATATGCATGACTGTAACTCTGTAACAATTAATAATTAGTGACTTATGGGAATTTCATCCAAAACCTGGTTTTAGGGGGGTGGTGGTTTAGTTGTCACAATTATGATGGTCTAAACTACCGTTGGAATTCATTACAAAACTGACAGCATGGTTAAGCCACGGAATTTTAGTTTCTGACATCAAATATTGATGTTTTCCATGAACCCATTAGTGAAACATAACCCAGTAGGTCCAAGTATCTCTGTTAATAATACCAGGAGTAAATTCCAGAGCTCCTACACTGTCAAAGAGGGTAAGACTCAGAGAGCCATAGATACTTACATAGATACGTATCAATAAAAAGAGAGATATTCCTTTAATCATACAAATGTATACCAATATAAGACATAAAATATATACATCAATGCTTAAGTGTGTATTAATAAACCATATCCAAGTGTTCCATTTATATTAGTCCATATATATGTTTAGTCCGTGTGTTACACTATAATACAAGTATCTATGGCTTTTTATTAGTTGTTTTAGTCAGACAGAGGATTTCAGTCTGATATTTGGGTTTGTGAGCCTAACCCAGTTGACACTTCGGCTTATAATCACTTATTAACCTTTTCTCCTTTATTTGTAAGACTCAGACTCCTACTGCTGTCAAAAAGATGTTGATTTTAGAGGTCGGCTGGTCGGGGAGAACATTTTTTTCCCTTAGAGTAAGGGCTAGGCCACACTGTCACATTTTTTTCCCCGCAATTGCATTTGCGCATGCTATTTTTTTTATAACAGCAGTCGCATTAATGCATTCGATTCAGTTTGCGACACGCAATCGCATGCGATCAAAATTTTAAAACATAATCGCATGTTATTTCGTATATCTTAAATGAAGAAATCGCATGCGCAAACGCAGTGTAATCGCACATGTTTGCAGCGTGGTGTGCCGTGCCCTTAGACTGGATTTTATGGCCTGGGTACAAACATGGAAACACGTTAATGGATATGGTAATAAAAATCACTAAAGAAGCTGAGAGACTATAGGAAAAGGAAATAACACTGAGCAGGGTCAACGAACAACAAAACAATCAGGAAGGGTCATAAAAACATATCAGGTAGTAGTAAATGTATGAGACAAATGTAATTGCTCCTATTTCTCTTAATATGAATCACTAGCATCTTCATCAGGCTGAATCTATAATGACATCACAGCCTTTCCTAGGCGCTTCTGGGCCTTAAATAAATGAACCGTTGTATTCTTCATGAATTTTCGCATCTGGATAAAGATCAGTGGGTCAAAAAATAGGGAAGCAAATACCGGTAACAATACTTCTGCATTGCTCTTAAGTTGAAAAAAGGGGAAACCAGACCAAGACAACAAGAAGTCTGGTCTCTCTCCTTCCACTTCTGAAATCCATTCAGTGAGGACTGTCACCTTGCCCACTTTAAAAACCAATAATGATTTGAGTTTGCATAAGGTAATATGGGCTTAAAGAGGAAGGCCTGCGGAGAGGGGTGGCGGCAGTGTGTAGTGTGTAGTTTAGCATGCGATTCCCATTGGGCTGACACTGTGTGTTAGAGTCCAGTAAGGATTGGTAAGCACCTACAGGGAGATTCAATAAAAGTTCTTATCGTTAAAAATGGTGCTAATTTTACCCCAACCAATCAGATGTTAGAAAAGGTCTGATTGGTTGGGGCAAAATTAGCACCCTTTTTAACGATGAGAACTTTTATTGAATCTCCCTGCTAGAGCACACATTTATTTTATGTAAGCTGTCATTGTGCTCCTGATAGCTGTCATACACACATGCATCTTTCTCATCTGGATCTTAGTGATTTCAAACAAAGACTATACTAGTGGATAGAATTAATTTTTAATCCATTATAAATTGTGCTTTATTTATTAAGGATGTCATGTATCTTTTTTTTATATCAGCTGTTTGTACCAGTACGTGTAGTATGTTTCACTTGTTATTTATTTACTATATTTATAGTAAATATACGTTTTCATATTTGGTATGACAATATATAGCATTAATTTCATTCTTACTTTGATAAAAATAGTAAGAAAGTCTATAGTGGAAAGAAAGAGTACAAAATAATTTTAAGGAAAATTTTTTTTTCATTTTACCGAAATCGAACAATATATTCGATTCGGCTACCAAACTATACTTTCGAGGGTAATCGTCAAAATGGAAAGTTTGAGGGTAATCGCCAAAATTGAGCAAACGATACGCAAATTCAATAATTATCAAATTTTCAAAGATTATCGAAAGTACGTCTGCGAGTTCTGAAAGCTCTAAAAGTCCGAGTTCATCCCTAGTCATGGCCTATTGGACATGAGATCAGTTGTTTTGCAGATTCCATGGGGCATATTTATAAGAGGCCATTAATAACACCAGCGCACACCGCAATGGCGAAAATAAAGTTTTTGCCATATTTATAAAAGCGAGCTACATAGCAATGCAGTACCGCCGCAAAGGGAGTTTGAATCCCAACGTACGGAGCAGGGGGCTGGGAGGGGATGCTGGGAAAGGATCGCTCTGCGGGTGGTCACAACCGCAGTTTCAGGAGCGGGCAGGATGTACGTCCATCCCGCCCTGGCCCCCCACGGCGACCACCTGCCGCATGACCCTTCCCAGCAGCTCCTCCCAGCCCCCTGCTCCGTACTCTCATGAGGAGAGGAAGGGAGGGACCCGCTGGGAGGGGTGGAGGAACCCTCCAGTGTGGGCACTGACAAATGCCTTTTGGGGCTTAGGTATAATGCTTGGTATACAGTACCCAATCATATTTCAGATATATGATTGGGTTCTGTATAACAAGCATTGAAAAATTGACCATTCAGAAGTGGATTAGAGCTTTCTACATAAAGAACTGCAAACCTCCGCGGAGCTCAGAAGTCATTGCAGTAGAAAGAAGAGGTCAGCAATATCGGCTCAGTTGAAGTTGGCGGTGCCATCGGGCTCACTGGCGGCCACAGTGAGCCTGCATGGCATGAGCGACTTCAGCGGTGCAGGTGTCACTGGCTGTGAAGAACAAAGACGCTGGATCAAGACGCCGGTAACATCGCCAGTACCGGAGGGGTTCATTCTCGGGGTTGGTGGCCTCAATGGAGTTTGTGTCAGACAGAAGACGCTGCTCAAGGGCTCTTTTGAGGGGGTCCCGTCTCGAGGTGAGGGACCCCTTAAGCCCCAAAGGGCTACTGTCAGTGCCGCAAGAGCCCTGATAGGGCCTGGGAGGGGGGGTCCCGGTTCGAGCTGTGGGACCCCCTAAGCCCCAAAAGGCACTTGTCAATGCCCCCGCTGGAAGGTCCCTCCACCCTTCCCAGTGGGTCCCTCCTTTCCCCTCCCCACGAGAGTATGGGGCTGAGAGGGGCTGCTGGGAAGGGTTGTGCTGTGGGTGGTTTCTGCCGCAGGGGGAGCGGGGTGGGCGTATGCCCGTCGCGCCCCTCTGGTGAATGCGACCACCTGCAGTGAGTTGGGTGTACACCCCCACTCCGACCCCCAGCGATCTCGGCCATTTTCACCACCTTTATAAATTGAAACTTTTCGCCCTTTAATAAATCTCGTTAATAGCGATTTTGATGAAAACGGCGGGAAACTCGGCCACGAAAAGTTAACGGCCATTTATAAATATGTGCCTGTGCATTAAGATTAGTTAAAGGGCATTCACTTTTTTTTTACTAGAATTCTAATTAGGATTGCGTTTCTCTGTATTTATACATAGATTGAGAAATGTCTGTGGTTAATAACTTGGAACTCATTCACACAGGCCTCCATTATAATAATCATCCAGACTTCCCTCTATTCATATTGTCGTTGTGACCTAAAATTGAACCGTTGTAACAAAAATGAACGGAGAGCCCACTCTGAGCTGAGGATTAGTTGTGCATCTGACATCTATTGTGTCTCTTCTTGCCAGCAGTTATTATAATGCAAGCAACACAGAGGTGTTGATAGACTGTCAGAAATGCCAATTTTTCCTGCTTTCTTTCCTCTCCACAGATTTGGGGGTAAAAATAAAACACTGAAGGATCTTTTCAGTCATCAGCTGTGGTCGGTTGAAGCTTAGGCTTATTTTTTTGTGCTCCTTTTGGGACTATGAATTTTAGCTAGTTTGTTGGTTATGAATGGTTGGTGTTAAAATACCTTCCTTTTGTATTTCCTTTTATTGTATGTTACACATGGTATTTAGTTAAGAATAAAGGCAATAGCAGAGCTGGGTTAAAGGACAACTACATTGTAAATATGTCCTTTTAAAAAATTAAAAATCTCTGGGACAGGGATGTAGGATTGGAGAATTTTTCAGGCACAAGAGTGGAGGCACTCCGACCGTTATAAAACAAAGGGGCATATTTATAAAAAAAACGTTATTAACGCAAAAAAATTACCGCCGCACATCTCGGCTGCGAAAATAGTGCTATCGCCGTATTTATAACGGCGATCGCTATTGCCGCGATGTCCTGCGGTAATTTTAAGCCCCTTTGCGGCGATACTGCACTTAGCACAATGCGGTAAGTACAATATCACCACAAAGGGACTTAAAATCCCTTCCCAGCGCCTCTGCTAAGGGGGCGGGGCATACGCCTGAGAAACGCCTCCCAGCACTAGGCAGATAATCATGCAGTAGGTAAGTAGAATAGGATGCGCTACTCACAGGATAAGTAAAACTCCATACTTTATTAATGCATAATTAAAAACATGGAAACAAAATTTTATATGCACTATTGTTCTCCCTTAAATCTAACTTTACTATATATGAAGATATATGTATGGAAATATAAAATATCAAAAAAAAAAATTGATAGTGTACGTTTTGTTAAATGAAAGGCTAGCATCTGTTTACTTGCATCTTAATCCCAGTCAAACTTCCATTCCAGGAGATGATTAGTCAGTGGCCCTAAGACATGCTCTCTGTATTTACCCAATTATGATCTTGGGGAGAGAACTTGCCGTAGGTTATGTAGACATTATATATTATTTATTAAACAGTTGATCAAGTTAACATATATTGTAATTTTATTAGGAACTTTATTTAAGAGATGGTTTAGAACCCTATACCTCTAATAGAGTAAGTCGCAAAGGGTGAATATACTTTATGAAACATCCATTTAATGTACCACGGGTGAGAACCTAAGAAAAATAGGTCCTCATCCCTTGGGGTACATTGGATCCATCTTCAGTGTATAATCCTCTACCAATACTAGTCATATTTTTGCAACAAACAAATAAACCAACAAACACAATGACACCAGAGCCAGTTGTCATTAAATAGAGATTACCCCAAAACTGAACCTTGTGGCACACACCATTTCCAGTTGGTACGCTGGGAATTGCATCTGAAAGTTCGACATCCCTGATCTAAAGTTGGTATTGGTGTGTGGCACAAGGTACTATTTTGGGGCAATTTATATTTAATTAATGACTAGTGGCTCTGACCAGTGGCTCTCCAGGGCAATGTCATTGTTGGTTATACTAAACTATGTAGAGAATTACAATGTATAATACACGTGCTGTGTCATCTTGTATGTATATTTAAACAGATAAAGAAACTGTATATCTAAATAACAGATGAGATTAAGAAAAAGATACTTACACACACTATATGGGACTAACCGGCCAAATAAGTCCTTTTTATAAATAGCGTGGAGCAATAGAGGTGCAAGTCTTACGTGACCACAATCTGGCAATGCAGTAACACTTGCAAATGTAAAAATCAAGGCTTGGACATTTTACATCTGCCTGATAGTATAAAATTATGCTAGACTGTAACAGCTATTAAAAGGGGTATAATATATTGTTTCTTCTTTGCAAAGATTTAAAACATTTTGAAAGCTATTAAACAAAAAATGTCACCCACGAACTTGAGAAATGTAAAAGTTTATTAAAGAAATGTAAATGATAAGAAGTGCTAGAAAAAATGGCTTGTTGTAGGACATAAATGCTTTGTACAAAGAAGTTTACCGACATTTACAATAAATGGCCATACCATAACCTCTCAGGATGTTCTGCTCCACTATTATTTCTTTTAATAAACAATGTGAATCTGGATTTGGTATGTGTAAAATGCATGGTGGGAAATTCTCCTCTGCCAGTACTGGCTAATAGTGATTACTGAGCATGCTCAGCTTAACAGATAGTCAGGTCAGATAAAAGGAGGAATGGGTTAAGGGAGGGAGGGGAGATACTGAGCCTGATTACAAAATTAGTACTGGATAGTTATGCAGCAAGTTTTTAGTTGTTAGGAAAGTATTTTTCCCATTCCTGGAAGACTTTGGATGTGTCATTAGTTGGGTTTTTGTTTGTTTTCTTTTCTGCTCTTATTTAGGAATCATGGGTATGGTAAAGGCATAGTGCTTTGTCTTTGGATGTCTTTTTTCATCCTTGTTAATTAATAGAAGATACTGATGAAAGAAAGGTAACTGAACAATAAAACTATAAAAATTGCCAATTCAATTATTTGGCTTTGTAATTAGGAACAAAAACATACAACAGAGGAAGTGGCAGACAGTTTTTCTCACACAGACCCTTTTGTCAGCCATGTTCTCAAGGGTACCTACAAAGCAACAGGAATGCTGTATATTTTCCAGAGCTATTTAATTCTGGCATGGAGCGTACACTTGCATTTAAGTCCCACACCATTTTGGCTCCAGAACAGTAGCTCATTCCAACCTGCACTAAAGTAGTCATGCAATGGGTGTGTCAAAAGTATTGTGAGCAGCCATTGTAAAAACGTGTTATGAGAACTCCTGCTCTTGATGTATTTCCAAAATTATTTCATTTGTATCCAAATATTTGTTCCCTACAAAGTACGGCACCCAGTAGGAACTCGCTCAGTGTGAAGCTATATTTGTTTGATGAAAGATCGTTTTACAATAGCTAGGCAAAAAAAAACATTTAAAAATTATCTTAATGCAAAGTAAAAATGGGGAATATTAATTACATTTTATTTGATGTTTTCCTGAAACAAAATGTACCAGGTCAATAATATTATTGTGGTAAGATGTTTTTAACATCAATTTATTTAATTAGTTTCCCAATGCTTTTATCAACAAATCTTCTTTGTGTTTCATCTTCTGTATGGCATGGAATACTAGATCTCGGTATGTATAAGAGCATTTTTTTTTTAAATGTGTGAGCATAAACTAATAACCTCTGTACCTCTCCCACAACTTACTGCCAATATTTTATTATTCTTATTAAAGTGTTAGATTTAAAAGAAAACTGTTGTCTCTGAACAAGACAGGGTTAAAACTATGGTGTTACATCTTTGAAAGCAACCTGTTAGAAGTATATGCTTAAAATCTTCACACTGCTTCCAGTAGCTTGAGTGACATCACCTGGCCCTTTCCCCTCTTCCTGGGGTCTAAGCATGTTCACTAAATATTTAATTTTGAGACTGACAGGAAGACTCCACAAAAGACTGGTCACATTGCTAAAAACTGCTGAAAGCAGGAAATGTTCAGGAAGTTATTTTGCTGAACCTTTTCAACAATATAACTTATTGCAGGTTTTACCTAGAGATGTAATTCTTAATTATTTTAAGAAAAGACCAAAGGCTTTTTGTAACTCTAATTTTTTTGGAGACCACATTTCTCCTTTAAGTAAGCATATATTAGCCTAGTTTGCGCGTTAATAGTTCTCTGAATGGAAGTTACCACATGATTTTTATTTTTTTTTAATCCATGATTATTTTAAAAGAAGACAGATTATTTATTTATTGGAATGAAATACTGCAGAAGTGTTTGTAAACTAACAATGGTTGGCAGCATACAAGGACACATAATGTAGATTGAAAGAGAGTTATTTGTTGCAGAGGTTATAGATAAAACAGTTTATGGGGTTTATTCTCTAGGAAGAGAATTTTTGGAGGTATAAACTAGGTGCCCTCATAATGCCCTGACTTGACCCAATCGATAATACAAAGATGGGCGAAGTAAAAATAAACACCTACAGCACAGGGGAAATTATGCCATTTGTTTTTTTTAGAAGTTTCAGTAGATTAATTAATTAGTAGAAATATGGAGCACACACCAGGTCAAAAAGCCAGTAGCATAAGATTGAAAAAAGAGCTTTGTTAAAATACAGACATTAAATTGGAATGCCTAATGTACTTTGAGCAGAAGTCTACTCTTAAGGTTCGTACACACAGGGATCGCGGGTGCCGACCTGCGACGCACAATGTGTATGAATGGCTGTTTTGCCCGATAATCATTCCAAATGGCCATTGGTTGGGGATCATTGCCCGGCCGGCCGAGCGGATCTTCGAACGAGCCGGCCATTCATACACATTGTGCGTTGCCGGCACCCACGACGATCGCACATGTGTATGAACCTTAAATCATTGATTTATCTTTAGTATTTCCTATTGCTATCTTTAGGATAAGTATTTCCTATTGCACTATTGGGGTGTGTGAGCTTATTGACTTGGAGACAAAAGATGGAGCACTCTACTCAGCATCACATAATTCAGATTTTTTTTTTTTTTTTAAAAACTCCCATCATTCCTGGTTGCATTTGCAGGCCACTATACTTCCTATTCTCCATCACATTTTTAAAAAATACAAATAAAAGGATAAATCATTATTATTATTATTTTCCAGATTCTAAAATCATATTTCCCACTTTGTCTGCCATTATTTTGTGGCTTCAGGAGCCCAAATATGCCCAACACACCCTTTAAGATGACTTGTTTTAGTGTTATTCTCTGTATTTATTGGGGGTTATTCAATAAAAGTTCTTATCTTTAAAAATGGTGCTAATTTTGCCCCAACCAATCTGATGTTAGCTTTCAAATGTTAAATACAATCTGATTGGTTTGGGAAAAATTAGCACAATTTTAAATGATAAGAACTTTTATTGAATCTCCCTAAAAAGTCTTTAAATTATTTTTATTGGTGTTTAACACATCAAAGCTATTATGTGCATATGTATATGTCTCCAGAAATTCATAACCATTTAATATTAATTAATCCCTCCAACCAAAGCTTCCTTTCAAGTGGTAACTGCAGAAAATACACCTGCAAAACAGACATGTAAAAAGATGCTGCACGGGAGTGCTAATAATAATGTTTGTCTGCATCTTCAAACTCATCAGGAAACGCCACAGAATTGAGCCTAAAGGAAAGGGAAATTGGAGGATGGTGTGTAGAGACTTTACACTTCCAGAATAGCTAAAGAGAAGTGTAAGTGCAATGTTAACACGTAACAATAAGTAGAAGTCCCTGTGGTAGTAGTGGCAGGGGCATGCAGGATCCCTAATGTCCACTAGGGCCTTTGGCCATTCAGTAATCACCAATAAGGGATAAGTCACATATTGCACATTATTATGTTGTCATCCACTATCTCTTGTCCAAAGCTAATATGGGGTACTTTAAAAAGCCCAGTTCCAACCCTATTGTGTGGCCCTGCAAGTAAGGGGCATTGCTTTAAACAGATTAATGCAAAGATAAGCAAGTACACCCTGCAGAGCACAAACATTTCTGTTAAAAAAAATCTGTTCTCTTAAACCTCTACACACAATAACTAATCAATGTTTTAAGAGAAGGTTTAGTGGTGGTTGGGAAAATGAGTGAATGTTCTAATAAGGGAAAGAGAGTCTTTTATGTGTTTATGTAATTTATGTGTTTCCATGGTAGCCCTTAAGTGAACGCTATACCTTCTGAGAATAACATTGCAGTCAGTGTATCAATAAAATGAACACGGTCCTGTACAGATTACACAGGGGTGACCAGCAGTCAGACTGGACTCAATGTTGTAGATTACATGTACTATACATATTTTGACTGCAGATATGTTTCATTATAATTGCATCGCTAAGCTCAGGAAATAGCTTAAAATGTTGTTGTGGAAAAGGGAATTTGGGTGAGCCCTAATTAGGATGTTCTATTGTCTATGCTGTCGTTTCCTTGTTATTTATATGATTGTTTTATTGTTTGTTTTTGGTTAGATACTATTCCGCGTCCAGCAGCGCTTGGGTGCACAGCACTTTAAAGATGGTGCAAATAAATAAATAGCATTTAATCGTTATGACGCAAATATCGGACCATGCATGTGGAAGAGAAATGGCGGTGAGATTATCCACTTTTTTTGTTGTCATATTTATAGTATTTCTGGTTTATTAATGGAACATTATATGTTATTATAAGGGTCTGTACAATTTCAATTGTAGAATTTGTATTCACTGTAGAGAGGATAATGTGCCCACATTGCAATTTATAATTGAAAAGGTCACCAAGATATTCTGTTTAATACAAGCCAATCTAACTTCTGATATCCCTAAACTAAAATGACACAAAAGAAGATCACCCCTCCCCCCACTCGTTCAGCATAATTGTTAGAAATCACTTAAGGTCCGTACACACGTGCGATCACGGGTGCCCGATAATAGGCCCGTGTATGAGCACTTTATCGGCCGAAAAGGCCGCTTGTTTGGGGATCGTTGCCCGATCCACGGGGCGGATCTCAAAATGAGCGGCCGTTTCGGGCGATAAACTGCCCATACACGGGCTGATTATCGGCTGGAATGGCCTTTCGTACAGATTGTGCGTCACGGGTCGGCACCAGTGATCGCACGTGTGTACGAACCTTTAGGCTGGGTACACACGGAACGATATTTCTGGACCGATAGTGCCTGATGGTGTGGGGCGGCCGGCTGCGACCAAGCTCGGTCGCCTTTTCGTCCAAATCTATTGCTGTGACTAACAGTCATTTGTCCTGGCCGAGTGTTCGCTAGTAGCCAGAAGCAAAAACTCGGCTGTGTGTGTACCGAGCCTTACAGTACCTGTAACACACCCAAAGTTCTACTGCACCAATATAAAAGGTTGCCACCTACTTTTGAAACTGTACAAGCTCCATACTTGCTTGCACAAACCCAGGCAAACAGTGCCTTGGAGATCAGCAATCAGTCATCGGCTGTGGCGTTAGCTATCACAACCATAACTGACTGCTGCTAGTACTAGAAGAAAAAGGGAGAGAGAAAGTGAAGGATCTAAACACTGGGCTGCCTACCAGGTAAGTGTTACAGGTAAGGGATGTGGACATGCCCTTTAACATAGTGGGTACAATTGGTAGAATGAATCAAGCAGTAAAATACATGCACCATGTTTTCCCAAAGGTTTTGCAAACACTTTTCTCTGTATGCAAAGAACGTATATTTGCAAATCTACTGTACACGGTGCACAATGGACAGAGTAGATCTGTTCGAAACTGGCGATTTTCAATCTATTTTCGAATTTTCGGAATTTAAAAAAAAACAAGACATTGAGGTCAATGGGGCAAGAAAAATCTTAAGGTTCAGAGTAAAATAAGGGTAGAAAAAGCATGGTAGATGGCAGTAGATGGCATAGACACCCGAGAAAGGGGAAACTGTAACATAGGAACTGAGGTTGAATAGAAACATAAGTCCATCTTGTCCAACCTTCACACCCTCCTCTTCAACCTTACCTAACAGTTGATCAAGAGTAATGCAAAGAAAAAAAACAGCTTAAAAGGTGGGGGGGAGAATTCCTTCCTGACTTCAAATGGCAATGGGAAAAAATCCCTGGATTAACTAGAACTACAGTATATGTATTAATACTAGTAATTCTCAATATTATATAGTATCCCCGTACCAACCAGAACTACAGTGTATGTATTAATACCAGTAATTCCCAATATTATATAGTATCCCCGTACCAACCAGAACTACAGTATATGTATTAATACTAGTAATTCTCAATATTATATAGTATCCCTGTACCACCCAGAACTACAGTGTATGTATTAATACCAGTAATTCTCAATATTATATAGTATCCCTGTACCAACCAGAACTACAGTATGTGTATTAATACCAGTAATTCTCAATATTATATAGTATCCCCGTACCAACCAGAACTACAGTATATGTATTAATACCATTAATTCTCAATGTTATATAGTATCCCTGTATCAACCAGAATTACAGTATGTGTATTAATACCAGTAATTCTCAATATTATATAGTATCCCTGTACCAACCAGAACTACAGTATGTGTATTAATTACCAGAATTCTCAATATATTATAGTATCCCTGTACCAACCGAAATGCAGTATATGTATTAATACCGTACTTCTCAATATATATAGTATCCCTGTACCAACCAGAACTACAGTATGGTATTAATACACAGTAATTCTCAATATTAATAGTATCCCCGTACCAACCAGAACTACAGTATAGTATTAATACATATAATTCAATGTATATAGTATCCTGTACAACCAGAATACACAGTATGGTTTAATACCAGTAATTCTCAATATAATAGTATCCTGTACCAACCCAGAACTACAGTTATGTAATACCAGTAATTCTCAATATTATATAGTATCCCTTTACCAACCAGAACTGCAGTATATGTATTAATACCAGTAATTCTCAATATATATAGTATCCCTGTAACAACCAGAACTACAGTATATGTATTAATACAGTATTCTCAATATTATATAGTATCCCTTTACCAACCAGAACTGCAGTATATGTATTAATACCGTACTTCCAATATTATATAGTATCCCTGTACCAACCAGAACTACGTAGTGTATAATACCAGTAATTCTAATATTATATAGTATCCCCGTACCAACCAGAACTACAGTATATGTATTAATACCATTAATTCAATGTTATAAGTATCCCTGTACCAACAGAATTACAGTATGGTATTAATACCCGTAATTCTCAATTTATATGTATCCCTGTACCAACCAGAACTCACAGTATGTGTATTAATACCAGTAATTCTCAATATTTATAGTATCCCTTTACAACAAGAACTGCAGTATAGTATAATACCAGTAATTCTCATATATATAGTATCCCGTAACAACCAGAACTACAGTATATGTATAATACCAGTAATTCTAATATTATATAGTATCCACGTACCAACCAGAACTACAGTATATGTAATTAATTCCATTAATTCTCAATGTATATAGTTACCCTGTACCAACCAGAACTACAGTATGTGTATAATACCAGTAATTCTCCATATTATAGGATCCCGTACCAACCAGAACTACAGTATTGTATTAATACCAGTAATTCTCAATATTATATAGTATCCTTTACCAACCAGAACTGCAGTATATGTATTAATACCAGTAATTCTCAATATTATAAGTATCCCTGTACCAACCAGAACTACAGTATGTGTATTAATACCAGTAATTCTCAATATTATATAGTATCCCTTCCAACCAGAAAGCAGTATGTATAATACCAGTAATTCTCAATATTACATAGTATCCCTTGTAAACCGAAACTACAATATGTGTATTATACCAGTAATTCTCAATATTATATAGTATCCCTGTACCAACAAGAACTACAGTATGGTATTAATACCAGTAATTCTCAATTATTATTGTTCCCTTACTAACCAGAACTAAAGTATATGTATTAATACAGATATACTCGAGTATAAGTCGACGAGTATAAGTGGGTGGGTACATATATTTACCTGAAAAATTTGTAAAAACGATGATTGACGCGAATATAAGTTGAGGGTAGAAATTATCACCACTACTGCCTTCTGATTCTGTGTTGTTTTTAGGCTTTGTTGCCATTTAAATGGACAGAAATTCCCATACATGAATCCCATACAGTAATAGCCAAATCCGTAGTACAGTAACCTCCAATTCCTTGGACTCCAGATGTTGGAAACTACAACTCCCAGCATGCTTTGTTGCTGGGAGTTTCAGTTTCTAAACTGTGGAGTGGCAAGGTTCAGTAAACTTTTAATTAAGCTTACCATCATTTAAAATTTCCTGAACCCCATATTGTAAAGGGCCCTCTGACCCCCATATAGTTAAGGAATCTATGACCCCAATAGTTAAAAATGTCACCTGAGAGTTGTAGTTTTCAAGCTGTCATTTGCACTGTACTAGCAGCTGTTTTTTGCCCCAAACTGAGGAGAACCATCAGATTTCAGCATCCAGATGAGCAGTGACAGTGCGAGTGAGTCAGCAGCCAGACTACAGGAAAGAGGAAGTGTAAAGGCAGATCAAGCTCCTGTAACTTTATGCAGGTTAACACAGCGCACCCTACTGGTTACTATCAGCAAATTGCAGATTTGGATTTAAATTAGGACTGACCCGAGTATAAGCGAGGTTAGGTTTTCAGGCTAATTTTAAAGCCTGAATTTTGAGTTATACTCGAGTATATACGAGTACTAGTAACGTTAAATATTTTTAGTTTTAGAACTTATCAGCCCATTCAATGAAGCTATTCAATGAACTTGCCAATACACATCTGCTGGAAGTCAGTTCCACAATTTTCACTGTTCCACGTAAGAAACCTTTCCTAACCTGAAGATGAAACTTCTTTCTTCATATTTGGCTGGGTACATCAGCAGATATTTCTGGCTGACCCACCGTCGGTGTCCATGTTGGTAGTCAGCTGGAAATATCTGATGCTGTGGGCGGGCTGGCTGCGACCGAGCTCAATCGTCTGTTCGTCCGTATCCAACACAATAAGTGTAAAAGACACTGTTAAATAAACAATATTGGTGTTTATTTCAATGTTTCGACGTCCAAGGACAGGATTATCAAGGACAAAATAAAAAGAGTTTAATCTTTAAATAGATGTTTATATATTGATGTATCACACGATTTTTAAACGATATTGGACACTTTCTAATACTAATTATTTTTATCTTTATTTATCACAGTGGCACAGACACACAAAACCCAAGATACCATAACCATCGAAGTAGCCTTGGTTATTCATACCCTCGAATGTAGCCGTTGTATATTCAGTACCCCGAAGGTAGCCTTTTATATTCAGAACCTCGAATGAAGCCTTGTATATTCAGTTCCTCTAACTTATTCGAACACTGATGTAGCCTTGCTATTCAGTACCCTCGCATTGCCTGTATAGTACCTCGCAGTAGCCCTCGGATATCATACCTCGGTACCTGTTTTCAGTACCCTCGAATGTAATCTTGGATATTCATTACCCCCCCCGCGAATGTAACCTTGTATCTCAGTACCCTCGAATGTAGCCTGTATATCAAGGACATAGAATGGAATCGTATATAGTATCCCTGTACCAACCAGAACTACAGTATATGTATTAATATCAGTAATTCTCAATATTATATAGTATCCCTGGATCAACCAGAACTACAGTATATGTATTAATACCAGTGATTCTCAATGTTATATAGTATCCCTGTACCAACCAGAACTACAGTATGTGTATTAATACCAGTAATTCTCAATATTAGAGAGTATCCCGTACCAACCAGAACTACAGTATGTATTAATACCATTAATTCAATGTATATAGTATCCCTGTACCAACCAGATACATCAGTATGGTCTTAATACCAGTAATTCTCAATATAATAGTATCCATGTACCAACCCAGAACTACAGTTTATGTAATACCAGTAATTCTCAATATTATATAGTATCCCTTACCAACCAGAAGCAGTATATGTATTAATACCAGTTAATTCTCAATATATATAGTATCCCTGTACAACCAGAACTACAGTATATGTATTAATACAGTATTCTTCAATATTATATAGTATCCCTTTACCAACCAGAACTGCAGTATATGTATTAATACCGTACTATCCAATATTATATAGTATCCCTGTACCAACCAGAACTACGTAGTGTATGTAATACCAGTAATTCTAATATTATATAGTATCCCGTACCAACCAGAACTACAGTATATGTATTAATACCATTAATTCAATGTTATAAGTATCCCTGTACCAACCAGAATTACAGTATGGTATTAATACCCGTAATTCTCAATTTATATGTATCCCTGTACAACCAGAACTACAGTATGTGTATTAATACCAGTAATTTCAATATTTATAGTATCCCTGTTACAACAAGAACTGCAGTATAGTATAATACCAGTAATTCTCAATATTATATAGTATCCCTGTAACAACCAGAACTACAGTATATGTATATACCAGTAATTCTAATATTATATAGTATCCACGTACCAACCAGAACTACAGTATATGTAATTAATTCCATTAATTCTCAATGTATATAGTTACCCTGTACCAACCAGAACTACAGTATGTGTATAATACCAGTAATTCTCCATATTATAGGATCCCGTACCAACCAGAACTACAGTATGTGTATTAATACCAGTAATTCTCAATATTATATAGTATCCTTTACCAACCAGAACTGCAGTATATGTATTAATACCAGTAATTCTCAATATTATATAGTATCCCTGTACCAACCAGAACTACAGTATGTGTATTAATACAGTAATTCTCAATATTATATAGTATCCCTTCCAACCAGAAAGCAGATATGTATAATACCAGTAATTCTCAATATTAATAGTATCCCTGTAAACCAGAAACTACAATATGTGTATTATACCAGTAATTCTCAATATTATATAGATCCCTTGTACCAACAAGAACTACAGTATGGTATTAATACCAGTAATTCTCAATTATTATCTGTTTCCCTTACTAACCAGAACTAAAGTATATGTATTAATACAGAATACCGAGTATAAGTCGACCGAGTATAAGTGCGGGGGTACATAATATTTACCTGAAAAATTTGTAAAAACATGATTGACCGCGAATATAAGTTGAGGGTAGAAATTATCACCACTACGCCTTCTGATTCTGTGTTGTTTTTAGGCTTTTGTTGCCATTTAAATGGACAGACAGATCCCATACATGAATCCCATACAGTAATAGCCAAATCCAGAGTACAGTAACCTCCAATTCCTTGGCACTCCAGATGTTGGAAACTACAACTCCCAGCATGCTTTGTTGCTGGGAGTTTCAGTTTCTAAACTGTGGAGTGGCAAGGTTCAGAAACTTTTAATTAAGCTTACCATCATTTAAAATTTCCTGAACCCCATATTGTAAAGGGCCCTCTGACCCCATATAGTTAAGGAATCTATGACCCCAATAGTTAAAAATGTCACCTGAGGAGTTTGTAGTTTTCAAGCTTCATTTGCCTGACTAGCAGCTGTTTTTTGCCCCAAACTGAGGAGACCCATCAGATTTACAGCATCCAGATGAGCAGTGACAGTGCTGAGTGAGTCCAGCAGCCAGACTACAGGAAGCAGGGAGTGTAAAGGCAGATCAGCTCCTGTAACTTTCTATGCAGGTTAACACAGCGCCACCTACTGGTTACTATCAGCAAATTGCAGAATTTGGATCTAAATTAGGACTTGACCCGAGTATAAGTCGAGGTTAGGTTTTCAGGCTAATTTTAAAGCCTGAAAATTTTGAGTTATACTCGAGTATATACGGTACTAGTAACGTTAAATATTTTTTAGTTTTAGAAACTTATCCAGCCCATTCAATGAAGCTATTCAATGAACTTGCCAATACCACATCTGCTGGAAGTCAGTTCCACAATTTCACTGTTCTCACTGTAAAGAAACCTTTCCTAACCTGAAGATGAAACTTCTTTTCTTCCAATCTTAGGCTGGGTACACATCAGCAGATATTTCTGGCTGACCCACCGTCGGTGTCCATGTATTGGTAGTCAGCTGGAAATATCTGATGCTGTGGGGCGGCTGGCTGCGACCGAGCTCAATCGTCTGTTCGTCCGTATCCAACACAATAATGTAAATGACACTGTTATAATAAACAATATTGGTTTTATTTCAATGTTTCGACGTCTCACAGGACGTCTTCATCAGGACAAAAATAAAAAGAGTTTTAATCTTTAAATATATGGTTTATATTATTGATGTATCACGATTTTAAACTGATATTGGACACTTTCTAATACTATATTATTTTTATCTTTTATTTATCACAGTGCACAGACACACAAAACCCAAGATACCTATAACCATCGAATGTAGCCTTGTATATTCAGTACCCTCGAATGTAGCCTTGTATATTCAGTACCCTCGAATGTAGCCTTTTATATTCAGAACCCTCGAATGTAGCCTTGTATATTCAGTTTCCTCGAATGTAACCTTGTATATTCAGTACCCTCGAATGTAGCCTTGTATATTCAGTACCCTCGAATGTAGCCTTGTATATTCAGTACCCTCGAATGTAACCTTGTATATTCAGTACCCTCGAATGTAATCTTGTATATTCAGTACCCCCGAATGTAACCTTGTATATTCAGTACCCTCGAATGTAGCCTTGTATATTCAGTACCCTCGAATGTAGCCTTGTATATTCAGTACCCTCGAATGTAACCTTGTATATTCAGTACCCTCGAATGTAGCCTTGTATATTCAGTACC
>CM033470.1:301975074-302081344 GCA_019447015.1 Hymenochirus boettgeri | reverse complement strand
GATAGCAAAGTTAGATAGATAGATAGATAGCAAAGTTAGTTAGATAGTTAGATAGATAACAGAGTTAGTTAGATAGATAGATAGATAGATAGATAGATAGATAGCAGAGTTAGATAGATAGATAGCAGAGTTAGATAGATAGCAGAGTTAGATAGATAGCAGAGTTAGATAGATAGATAGAGAGACACAGAGAGATGCAGATAGACATAATAAAATAGATAAACAAGAGGCAGATATATAGACAGAGATAGATATACAGAGAGAGAGAGGGACAGATAGAGATAGGGGTGTGGGCAAGCGTCTGACTACAACTGAACACAGTAAGTTTAAAATGACCAAATTGCTACCAGTATTGGGAGCCCCGCGCCGTTCTAGGCGATTGACCCGGAGGGGGAAGGCATCCCCCTTCCCCTCCTTCCAGGCAGGCGCGGCTGCGTGTGTGATGCGGCTGCTTCCTTCCTGGTACAGAGGAACCGAAGTCTCGCGAGACGCGGCGCCGGTGTGACGTCATTACGTTTCGCTATAAAAGGGCGGAGCCACGCGGTCACCGGCACCATTTTAGCAGCGCTGGTGACCGGTGAAGGATCTCCTCTCCACACTAGGGACAGCTAGACAGGTAAGAGAAGGGGGATCATGAGTGACCCCATTTTAGATCAGGTTAGGGAGAGAGTGAGTAGGGAAGGGGCGGGCTGGCTCCAGGGGTTATTAGCAGCTGGGGATCCAGCTGCAGGGGCCCAAGGGGAAACATCCAGCCCTACAGGCCGCCAGGCTGGGCGCCCTGGGAATAGACCCACCCGCGTTTCGCGCCTTCCAGATCGGCTGAGCCTCAGTCCAATGGGGCCAGCCAAGAAGAAAAAAGGAGGGAAGGCCCCAGCTAAGAAAGGGCCCAAAAAAGTGGTGGCAAAAAGGAAGGGCCTGGTGGGGGCCATCAGCGCCATTTTCAGGCCTAGGCCTCAGGAGGAGGAATCCTCCCCTTCCTCCACTCCAGAAAGGGGGTCAGGGGAAGGGTCTACTCAGGAACAAGGGTCGGCTCAGGAACAGGAGACAAGGGCAGACAACCCCACGGAGCAGGCAATTGGGGAAGATTGTGGCGTCACGGGGGCCCTGGGGCCTTCTCCTCTCCAAGGTTTAGAGCCCAGTTTAGAAATGGGTAGACTATTGACACATGGAGGCAGCTTACAGGGGGAAGCTAGGGGTCGCCCTGCGGAGGCAGCGGGATCAGCCAGCATCAGAGCAAGAGACGCCCAATATGAGAGGGAGTTCGGAAGTAGGGACCTCTGGCATTCACCTCCCACCCGGTAACCTAGTTTAGAGAGTAGGGATATAGATAGAGGGCGCCGCAATGAAAGGGAGTCGAGGGGAGAGTATAGGAGACACCGATACTCGTCCTCAGAGTCGGTGTCTAGTCGCTCTGACCGCCACTTGTGGAAGAGGCACAGGAGGAGGGCAAGCCGCAGGAGGTCTAGGAGTTGGTCACGGACTCACGAGCGTAGGCACAAAAGGCACCAGAGCTCCCGGAGGCACAAAAAAGAGTCCCCATCGACGTTGAGCACCTCCACCAGCGCTGGGTCCCGATCGCGCTCCAGACGTCGCGACAGGGAGCAGACTAAGGGCAGCCAGACATCGGTGGCAGAAAGGACGCTTCCGGAGCAAGGACGCGAGCCAAGCTTGACCCAGCAAACGGGCGGTGAGTTATCCTGTGCGGATGCATGGGGGGTGATGGGGAGCAATTCAGAACAGGATAGCCTGGCCAAAGCCATAGGAGCTTTACTGGGGAAATTGGAGAATATGCCTAGTACTCAGGCAGGGATCCCATTGGCAGGGGGAATAAAGGAGCCGCTTACTGTGGTGGCGGGTAGCACGGTGGAGGCTCTTAAAGAGACCTATTTTTGCGGGGTGAGTCCGCTAGGGGTTCTCGGACGAGACCAAGGAAAAAATCTGGAAAAATGACTATATCGAAATATGGTCATTGGTTAACCCAGATATGGTAACAGTCGATAAGGAGTTTGTTAGGACAGAGGCGGGGAAGGAGAAAAAAACCTAGGGTAGCGAAGACATTTGGCAACTGGGTGCAGGCCTTCTGCGTTTTGGCTGGGGTGATAGGGCAAAAGTTCCCGCAAAAATGTTTGGAGCTATTCGTATACCTGGACCTCATTTTTGGGGCCTATAAGATTTACGGGGGTACTGCTTGGTGGAACTATGATGAGGAGTTTAGGCATAGGCTAGCAGTTCGCCCAGAGGTAGGGTGGAATACTAGGGCCACAGATTCCTGGTTGCGGATCATGATGTCCCAAAGGGCAGCTAGCGTAGGCTATGGGGCGCTTGGGAGTCCTTTCACATCAGGCTTCGGATCGCCCTCCCTGGCCAAAAAGGCGGGCCCGTGCTGGCTCTTTTATGAGGGTCAGTGTAAATTTGGGGCAGCGTGTCGCTTTCAACATGAATGCTCCTTTTGCGGGGGGGCGGGGCATTCCACAGCTAAGTGCTACAGGAAGGGAAAGGCCACTTCCAAAAAATCCGGCCCCAGAAGGCCCGAGGACTACAGTGAGAGTAGCCGCGATGGGGCCCTGTCTAGATAAGTACCCCAGGAAGGAGGCCGCGCGTACCATACAAATTGGGTTCACGCACGGGTTCTTTATCCCATTCCAGTTTTCCCCCTCCCCTCAAGTCAGTTCGGGAAGCACCACAACGAGCTAAAGAAAAATTGCTTGCTGAAGTAAGGTTGGGTCGGATGGCTGGTCCTTTCACAGAACCTCCGTTTTCAAACATCAGGGTCTCTCCTTTGGGGTTAGTTCCCAAGAAAGAACCAGGGAAGTTTAGGATTATTCACCACTTGTCTCACCCCAAGGGAGGATTGGTCAATGATGGAATTAGTCGGGAGGAGTCATCGGTAACGTATGTTTCCTTCGACATAGCGGAGCTCATGGTTAGGGAGGCTGGCCCGGGGGCGTTGATGGCCAAATCAGACATTGAATCAGCCTATCGCCTCCTCCCTGTCCATGAAGACTGCTTCCACTTGTTAGGCTGTAGCCTGGACGGGCTGTTTTACTTTGACATGTGCCTCCCTATGGGCTGTGCTGTTTCTTGCGCTGTTTTCGAAACATTCACCTCCTTCTTGGAATGGGTGGTTCGCTATAAGACGGGTTCCTGGTTCGTCCTTCATTACCTGGATGACTTTCTCTTTGTTGGCCCGCAGGGGTCTAATCAGTGTTCATACTTGCTGCAGTCATTCAGGTATCTGATGGCGAAGTTTGGGGTTCCTCTTTCGGCGGAAAAAACAATTGGGCCTTTAACCACGCTTTTGTTTTTAGGTATAGAAATCGACTCCGAGAAAATGGAATGCAGGCTACAAGGGGATAAACTTGTCGATTTGCTAAAAGGAGTGAGGGCATTCTTGTCAGCCAACAAGGTCACTCTTAGACAGTTGCAATCCTTATTGGGCTCCCTGAACTTCGCGTGCAGAATACTGCCAATGGGCAGAGTGTTCTGTAGACGGCTGTCTATGGCCACATGCGGGGTTAAACATCCGCATCATCATATACGGGTGTTCAGGGAGCTCAAGCAGGATTTGCGGGTTTGGGAGTCCTTCCTAGAATCTTATAACGGCAGGTCACTGATTCAGACCAGGGAGCAATCCAGCGAAGAGCTGCAACTTTTCACGGAAGCGGCTGGGTCCCAGGGCTTTGGGGCCATCTTCGGTCAAGCCTGGATCGCTGGGTGTTGGCCAAATAGCTGGGTTGCTGCTGGTCTTTGCAGGAACCTGACGTTGCTGGAGTTATTCCCCATAGTGTTAGCTGTAGAACTATGGGGAAAAGTGATGGCTAACAAGTCTATCTGTTTTTGGACGGATTACGCAAGCGTGGTTTTTGCGATTAATAAACAGACCTGTTCTTCCCTTCCAGTCCTTTCGCTGCTGAGACATCTAGTGCTGCGGTGCTTGCAGTTTAACATCTGGTTTAGGGCCAAACATGGGCCGGACATTGATAACACGATCGCTGATGCTCTTTCTCGTTTCTAGTGGGAAGAGTTCCGCAGGTTGGCACCTGAGGCAGAGAAGGAGGGGACACCATGCCAGTTTCCTTGTGGGAAATAGTGGAAGCCAGCTGATGGCCATGGTACAGGCTTCGGTGGCCCCGACAACGTGGCACAACAGTGGTAAGGCGTGGAAGGAGTGGGTTAACTTGGCCGGATGCAGGGAATTCCAACATTCTCACAGTGTGAGAAAACAGGTGACGTTAGAGTACCTGGTGAGTTTGAGGGAATCTCGTTGCTCCGGGTTGGTGGCCCAGAGGAGGCTTCAAGGAGTTTCCTTTTTCTTCCGCCTGTGCTGTTGGCCGGACCTGACTAAAGTGTTTTTTATCCAGTCGGTCCTAAAGGGGTGGAAAAAGGAACACAGGAGCAAAGAGTCGAGGCGCCCTATTTCATTTAAAGTTCTAGTGAGGTTAATTGGGAGTCTCTCTGCTACGTGCACGTCTGCTTACGAGAGGGCGCTTTTTTCAGCCAGTTTTACGCTGGCTTTCTTCGGGGCCATGCGAGTAGGTGAGCTGGTACCTCCTAGCGCCAAAAAGGGGGGCGGCCTCTTGGCAGAGGATGTGCACGTTATGAGTGACAAGGTTAGGGTGTCCATTAGGAGGTCGAAGACAGATGTCTTTGGGGAGGGGGCATGGTTGACAATTCTGCCCATCAGTGGCGAATTCTGCCCCGTCTCGGCAATAGCTAGTTATGCTTTAAGACGTGTGTCTTCTCCCTGCTTCTTAGCTCACGAAATTGGGACGCCTCTCACTCGGTATCAGTTTGAGGCAGTGCGAAAAGGCTTCTTGCAGCGCATCGGCCTTAACCCAAAGGAGTTTGGCACCCATTCCTTTAGGATTGGAGCGGCTACGGAGGCCTACAACCTTGGCTTTTCCGAGCAGGCAGTAAAACGGTTGGGAAGGTGGAGGTCAAACTGTGCAGCTCGTTATGTGCGACCGGAACTGGCTATTGATTAATGTTTTCGTTTCAGATGTAAAAAGAGTGGCAATCTGGTTAATCGGCCACTCGTACCTGTTTTGGGCGGGAAGGAGGGCAGAAATTCGTCCCGGAGGTAGGAACCTCGGTTTACAGCAGCATCTCTGGAATGGAAAGGCATCAGAGGGATGTCCTGGTGGCAAGTGCTTCCGGAGGCGGTGGAGATTAGCCGCGGGAATCGGGGGCCACTGGTTTTGGTGATACATGCCGCAGGGAATGACCTATGTAAGGCTCGGCTGTCGGACTTGATGACTTTGATGAAGGCGGACCTGTCAAGAATTCGGGGGTTCTTTCAAGAAGTGGTATTGGTATGGTCTGAAATTATTCCCCGGGTAGTTTGGCAAGGGGCCAGGGACCCAGCAGCCATTGAGAGAGCAAGGAGGGTTATCAACAATCGAATCTCCAGATTCGTGCGCTCCTTGGGTGGAGTGGTGGTCAGACACAGACAGTTGGAGGGTGAAAATAGGTCACTGATGAGGCCAGAAGGTATACATCTTAACGATATAGGCCTGGATATATATTTGTCAGGGCTTCAGGATGGCATAGAACAGGCCCTGTTTCTGCTGAGTGGCGGTCGGAGCTCGGTTTAGGATTACACAAGCTCCTTGGTGGTGGGTACACCCTTGTTGGAGAGGTTTATGGAGCCGTTACATGCCCTCTGGCAAGACAGAGGTTGGCATTCAAGCTGAGATCTACGGCTAGGTTGGTTAACAACAAACATGGTTATGGTACGCAAGGGTGTACAGTGGTGGAAATAATATGCAAATTAATAAAGGGCATATTTAGTTAAATTGATTTAAATTTATTTAAATCATATGTTAATTTATTAATAAAAGCCGTGGCCTATTTTGTTACCCAAAAAGGAAAGTGGTCTGTGTCTTGATTATAGTGTTAAGGTTTAAGAAGGGTAAGGTGTATGGCTGACTGGGTCCTGTAAGTCTGTTTTCCCCCTCTGGGTCATAATGAAATTGCCAGTTTACTGTGCCTTTGTGTCATTAATTTGTGTCTCTCTGTCCAACTCTCTGATCTCTATCTCTGTCTGTCTATTTCACTGTCTTTCTGTCTGTTTATCACTATTGAGCTGTGTGTCTATGTTTATGGTTATCCATCTGTCTGTGTCTTTTTGGCCATCTCTATTAAGTACTTAGTGGGTGTGGCCTAATTTGGGAGGAGAAAGGGGCATGGCCTAAAAATTTCTGCGCCGCGCTGCGAAAGTGTCCCTAATCTTCTTAGACCCTAGATACGCCCCTGGGCTGTGTATTGGACTTTCTATGGGAATGTGTATTGGACTTTCTATGGGGCTGTGTATTGGACTTTCTATGGGGCTGTGTATTGGACTTTCTATGGGGCTGTGGCTGTGTATTGGGCTTTCTATGAGGCTGTGTATTGGACTTTCTATGGGACTGTGTGTGGGACTTTCTATGGGGCGGTGTATTGGACTTTCTATGGGGCTGTGTAAGGGACTTTTTATGGGGCTGTGTATTAGACTTTCTATGGGGCTGTGTATGGGACTTTCTATGGGGCTGTGTATTAGACATTCTATGGGGCTGTGTATTGGACTTTCTATGGGGCTGTGTATGGGACTTTCTATGGGGCAGTGTATGGGACTTTCTATGGGGCTGTGTATTGGACTTTTCTATGGGGCTGTGTATTTTACTTTCTATGGGGCGGTGTGTAAGGCTATCTATGGGACTGTGTGTAAGGCTTTCTATGGGACTGTGTATGGGACTTTCTATGAGGCTGTGTATAAGGCTGTCTATTGTGCGGTGTGTAAGGCTTTCTATGGGGCTGTGTATAAAGCTTTCTATGGTGCGGTGTGTAAGGCTTTCTATGGGACTGTGTGTAAAGCTTTCTATGGGACTGTGTATGGGAATTTCTATGGGGCTGTGTATGGGAATCTCTATGGGGCTGTGTATGGGACTTTCTATGGGGCTGTGTATGGGACTTTCTATGGGGCTGTGTATAAGACTTTCTATGGGGCTGTGTATGGAACTTTCTATGGGGCTGTGTATTGGAATTTCTATGGGGCTGTGTATTTTACTTTCTACGGGGCTGTGTATTGGACCTTCTATGGGGCTGTGTATGAGGCTTTCTATTGGACTGTCTGTGGAATTATCTATGGGGCTGTCTATGGGAGAAAGTCAATCCTCAACTTACACTCTGATCGGCTTATGCTCAAGTATATACAGTCCATTTTTTTATAATTTTAAAATAATCCAATTTAGGTATTGACCCAGGGTTATGAAGGTGGGGTTTTGACTTTTTAATAAAACACTATATGTAACTTAAAATAACTGTGTTTCTGCCACTAAGATTATAAATGTTGGTGTACCTCAGGGTTGTGTTTTAAGGCCATTTTTATATTCTCTTTTTAAACACGGCTGTACAATGACACATGAGTCAAATCATATATGCTGACAACACCATGGTTATAGGGAGCGACGTAGAAACAGTGACAAATGTACTTACCATAAAGAAGTTAATAAATTGATTGAATGGTGTTTGGGAAACAATTTGGTTATAAATTCTGTAAAAATGAAAGAAATAATCACTGATTATCGTAAGGCCAACATACCAGTATCCTATTTGGCCCTAATTATTTGTTACTGACAAATTGAACAAGTTTAAATATTTGGGCCTTCACATCTGTGAGGATCTCACTTAAGGTTCGTACACACTTTATATTCGTGTGATATAACCCATGAACGTTCAACGATATTATTCTTAATTCTCACAATTAAAATGACATCTGTAAACACAGGAACAACAGTCGTTAGGTGTTAGAAAAGAAGCAGACGTTCTTGCGTGCTTACGAAAAGAAGCGAATGCGCATTTCATCTCACTTTTTTTTAAAAAGTTAGCGATAATCTGCCGACTATGTACAAACATACAACAATTGGCAGAACAAACCCGCCAGACTGATCACCGGAAAAAGCTGACAATAGTCTAGGATTTTTGGTCTCCGATGCTCGTTGAAGCTATATTTTCGCACGAATGTCATGCGATAGGTCGCTAGTTTATCTAATATTATCTAACGTGTGTACGAACCTTTAGAGTCTCACTATCCAGCATTGTAAAAAAAGGCTTATCATCTCCTTTATCTACTTAGAAAGTCTGAAAAATTACCAGTACTCGCCATAATTAGGTTTTAGAACAATGGTAGAAAGTATTAATATGTAGCAGTTTTTTGACTTCGTATGGAAATTGCCCTGTAATTGATAAGCAAGCTGCGTTATTAGGGAAGCAGAAAGGATTATTGAGCATAGACCCATGACTGTACTTTCAGGCATATTTAAGAACCGGCGGTATCCCAAATTTGATATTGTAAGAGTGTTCTTTCAAACAATGGGGTGCCAAAATACAGCTATGTTATTGGATGGGTGATCATAAATTTACAATCAGGGGTGTAAATATATGATCTTTATCATAGATTTATGACCCTAATCATAAATTTACAATTGTAGCAACGATCGTTAAAAGTACGTATCGCACAATTTAAATATGGTCCTCAATCAGACTGTTAAAAAAGGTGAGAAATGTTTTATTGCTGATCTTACACATCCTGGCCATAACTACTTTAAACATTTACCTTTGGGTTAATGATATCAAAATGTTTATTGAAGAACTAGCAAGTTTTTGCAATAGTTTTTATCCAAATCCCATAATTTTTAAAACTCATCTGGATAAAATTAATTATCTTAGTTTTTTAATTGTACAACAATGTACATTGATAACCATTCTTTTTAAATTGTATAACATACATGTTTTATCATACAGCAATGAAATCTTTAACTATCTGGTTTTACTGTGCTTTATACACATATGTCTGTTTCAATAACAAATTTCACTGACTGCTTTCTGTTTTATCAGTACTGTGACAAAGAGTAGTCAAATCTTTAAAAAAAAAAACTACAATGAATTCATAATAATTTTTAACTATAATTTACAGTCCAACCTCCTAGTCCCTTCCCTGTAGCTTATTGGAGAATTCCTCACTGCTTTGTTTAATGGGAAGAGCGATAAATATATTATATTAACATATAATATTAACCAGGGATTTAAAAAAATAAATTGCATAAGAAAAAGATAATTTCATTATTTATGGTTTTGTATTTTAGCCTTTAGGACACATATTGAAGCGATTTAACAAAACTTGAAAATAAAATTAAAATGTCAACAAGAAGTAGTAATTTTAATGAATGCTATGCACTTCAACATGCCACATGTATTATTTCCTCTATAACTGCTGCAATTATAAATGTCATCTGCATCATTATAAGCAATATGGAAAATTACAGTAACGTAAATTATCCAAGAGATTTCAAAATGTGTTGCTACGTCTGTCAAAGCTGTAACGGCTAATGGATTTAGACTGTCAAAATCCGGTTTCCTGTAACATAAACCTAACGATATGTAGTAAAAAATATGCAAATAATTGCACTAAACTATGATGATTTACAACTATGCTGTCAACATCATTAGAGCATTATTATCTGCTGACTAGGCTTCATGTCATAAATTCTAAGGAGATAAGAAGAAATCTTATAACTATACATCGTTTTTGTGAATATGATATTGTGATTCTCTGGATTCCCATGTATCCCTTCAGCCGAGATACCCTAATCTAACACCACCAATAGACAAGCCCCCTCTTGCGCGGAGGATAGTAGCGCCTACCCACGATCGGTTGCCCACACGTGATCGGTTGCCCCCTTGGACTTAGGGTGCGGGGTATCTGAGCCAGGAATACATAAGAAAACCAGGAACACACAAGGCAAACGGCACAACCATCACAAGGCTGGACAACAGCGTGGTATGAAAACAATAATGTTGAGAAACAAACTGAACACCTCAGTCAGACAATGTTTTCAGGGATGCCGTAAAAGCGAAAATATGTTCAACAACTGAGATAATTCTTTGGCAGAAGGGAGTTTAGGAAGAGAAATGAAATGAGGCATTTTACTAAAACTATCTAAAACTACCCAAATTTCTGATGACCTCAAGGACATGGGCAGATCAACAATGAAGTCCATAGAGATATGAGACCAGGGTCTCTCTGGAATAGATAAGGGCATATAGGTAGGCCTTTTGGGGAACTTTACTGTGGGCACAGATGGTACAGGCATTAATATAAGATTTGGCATCTTTAGACATAGAAGGCCACCAGACATGTCTATTTAACAGTGACAAAGTTTTCTTTTCCCCGAGATGCCCTAAAAGTTTGGAGTCGTGGAACTGTTGTAAGACCTGTAGATGAAAGGTTAATGGCATAAATAGGCAATTAAAAGGTTTACCAGGCAGGCAATCTTCCTGGAATGGTTCTAGATTTTTCAAAAGTCTGGTAATAACTGAGCAGCAGTTAGATCTCCTAGAACACAACCTACAGGAATGACAGGTTTAATGGTTCAGTAGTTTTCTCAGTGTATATACTCAGGTAAGTTTCTAGAGCATCGGCTTTTACATTCTTAGAGCCAGGTCTATATGTAATTCTAAAGTTAAACCTAGAAAAGAACACTGCCATCTTGCCTGTCTAGAATTAGCTGCTTCAATGTATTCTAAATTTATATGGTCGGTAAAGACCATAACTGGATGCTGGGATCCTTCCAACCAATGCCTCCAATCCTGAAATGCTAAATTAATAGCCAACTCCATTTCCTATATCATAATTGCGTTCGGCTGTGGAGAACTTTTTGGAGAAAAAGGCACAAGGATGCAGTCGCTCACTGGACCTATCATACTGAGACAGGATAGCACCTACACCTATCTCTGAGGCATCAACCTCCACTACAGAGGGGTACCTGATATCAGGATGAATCAGAATAGGAGCGGAGCAGAAGGTTTTCTTAAGACTTTCAAAAGCTTCATGGGCTTCCAGAGGCCAATTAGAAGGATCTGCATCCTTTTTGGCAAGATTGGTTAATGGGGCTACTACAGAGGAAAAATCCTTTATAAACTGTCTGTAGAAATTGGCAAAGCCAAGAACCTCTGAAAAGCCTTGAAGTTGGAGGGAGGAGACCAATCCATGACAGCTGAACCTTTCTCTGGGTCCTTATGAGCCCTTGGCTGGATATAATGTACCCTAGGAAAGGAACATGATCTGTTTCAAAAATACATTTTACCAACTTAGCATACAGTTTATTTTCTCTGAGTTTCTCTATTACTAGATAGACATGGGAGAAAAAATCAAAATGTCATCTAGGAAGACAGCAACAAACTTGCCTAGAAATGTACTAAACACATCATTAATGAAGTCTTGGAACACTGCCAGGGCATTACTAAGTCCAAAGGGCATAACCAGATACTCATAATGCCCATACCTAGTATTAAAAGCAGTTTTCCACTCATCCCCTTCTCTGATCCTGATTAGGTTATAGGCCCCCCGGAGGTCCAGTTTAGTAAAGACCTGAGCCCCTACTACTTGGGAGAACAGACCATCTATGAGTGGTAGGGGATATCTGTTCTTAACGATAATTTTATTTAAGGACCTATAATCGATACATGGTTTTAAACCACCATCTTTCTTCTCTACAAAGAAGAAGCCTGCCCCTGCGGGCGAGGTGGAGGGACAAATAAATCTCTTTAATATAATCCTTCATGGTCTGACTTTCAGGGCCAGTGAAATTGTATAGATGTCCCCTCGAACGCATAGTGCTTGGAAGGAGGTCGATTCGCAATCATACCACATGTGAGGAGGCAGGACATCTGTGCAAGACACTCTGGCTAACTTGACCGAAAGGCATTTTTAAAAACAGCTAGCCCCCCATTTAACAATCTTACCTGTTTCCCATTCGATACCAAGGTTGTGTTTGCATAGCCAAGGAAGGCCCAGGTTCACAGGAGAGGAAGGAAGATCTCAATAGTTTCAGAGTGTAGTGCTCCAATTTTAATTGGAACTGGAGGTGAAATAGCAAGAGATTTCCCTTGTAATTGTAACGCTCCAGATTCCTTCAGCCCGGATACCCCAATCTACAACCACTATGTTCACCAATAGACAAGCCCCCATTTTCTGGGAGGCTTGATGTGCCTCACCGGACTTAGAGTGCAAGGTATCCGAGCTGAGGCTGGAAATACTTGAGAAGTCCAAAGCGAAACGAACTGAGCAAGGCACAAGGAAGAGGTGAATAGGTCAGAGGCCAAAAATACGAGGTACAGACTAGGAGTAGGCAAAAGCAGAGATAAAAGTAGAGCAAATGGTCAAAGAACAGGAATCAGACTGCCAGGCACGGTACAGAGGGTTGAGCAAAAAGCGTAGTCAGGAACAAGCAAAGGTCAGGGCAGATACGAATTAAGTTCCAAAAAACAGGCAAGGGGTCAAACAAAAGTGAAAAGACGAATTAAACACACCACCAGCAAGATAGAGAACTAACCGCTATATCGGGCAAGGACCAATGGGCTGAGGGGTTTAAAAAGGCTAGAGGGGCCAATAGGAGAAGAGCCAAGAAGAAGAAGAGAGCAGATTGGATAATAGAAAAGATTTGAATAAATAAGACTACTGTCACTTTAAAACCGGAACGCACCTTTGCAGAGTATAAGAGGAAGTGTTATGCACGTGAACGTTCGGAAATCCCCGAAGATCGGCGAATGGGAAGTCGTGCCAAACGAGTCCTGAATGCCGCCAAAGATTGAGGAGTGCCAGAAGATGCCGGAGAAAGCCAAAAGGTGCTCAGAAGCAGAGGACGCGCCGTGGGTGCTCCGAGCGGGTACCTTTTCCCTTTCAATAATAGGGGAGAGTCATCTATAGCAATAACACTGGCAGGTTTGGGCAACAGGACTTGCAGGATCCCTAAGGATCGGGCAAAGGACAGATCCATAAAATTACCCACAGCCCCACTGTCTAAAAAGGCTTGGGACGACTTGGCTAGACCCTCCCAGGAAACCTCTACAAGCAACAAATTTTGGAGGACTTATTAACAGGAGGGATTACCTGTTTACCTCCAATCTGACTAGACCCTGGAATTTTCCTGGTACCTTGTGACAACAGGAACATGCAAAGTGACCAGGAATACCACAATACAGACAGAGCCCCTCCAAACCTTTTTGATTCTTTTCAGTAGGGGTCAACTTGGAAGCGTCTAACTGCGTAGGTTCTTCTGTAGGCACAGTAGACATAGGAGGGGATGAGGAAGAAGGAGGTTGCTCCGAGTTGGAATCTTTGGTTTTCTCCTGCCGGCGTTCCCAAATTCTCCGATCGACCTTGATGGCGAGCTCAATCGCCTTTTCCAGAGACTCAGGAGAGGAAAAGTTAACCAAGGCATGCTTCACTTGATCTGAAAGACCAACCTTGAACTGATTGTTAAGAGAAGGATCGTTCTATTTAGTACTCACCGCCCATCTGTGGAATTGGGAAGCATACTTCTCTGCTGACCGTCTGCCTTGACGAAGAACTCTCAACTTTGCCTCAGCTGTAGAAGTCAGGTCAGGATCACCATACAAGATCGCCATAGACCTGAAAAATTCATTAACAGAAGACAAGGCAGGGTTGTCTGAGGGTAGCCCAAAGGCCCATGTTTGGGAATCCCCCTGGAGCAGGGATATAACTAGACTAACTCATTCAGGCTCAGAGCCAGACGAAATTGGTCAGAGGTGAAAATACAATTTACATGCATTCATAAAATTAGTAAATTTTTGTCCCTCACCAGTAAACTTCTCTGGCATTGGGACCTTAGACTCCATGACTGGAACCTGCGGCAATCGACCCTCCTGGTCAGTGATCCTCCGAGCCAACTGATTGATGGCTCTTGTCAGCCAGCGGAGCCGATCCTGAATTTCCTCCATAGGAAAACGTTAGATGGGCCCGTTATAATGTGATGCTCCGGATTTCCATGTATTCCTTTAGCCCAGATACCCTATTCTAACACTCCATACTTGACCAATAGACAAAGCCCACACTTGCCTGGAGGATAGTAGCGCCTACCCAAAATCAGTTGCCCCCCAGACTTAGGGCGCGGGGTATCTGAGCTGAGGCCGGGAATACATAAGAAAACCAGGAACAAACTAGGCAAACAGGACACAACCAGCAAGGCTGGACAAAAGCGTGGGGCCAAAACAATAGACAGGTGCGGTCTCAGGGATGGAGCAGGAGGTCAGTAACAGAAGGTCAGTCAATGTAGCATGGTACAGGAGAAGGAGTCAAGAGCGTAGTCAGTAACAGGCAAGAGTTCAAGACAGGCAGCAAACAGTCATATACAGGAATCAAGCAGAGATCGGTACATAGAATAGCAAGACATAACACACCACAAGCAAGGATCAGATCACAGGCTATAACGGGCAAAGAGGTGAGGATGAGAGGAGAATATAAAGGGAAGGACAACCAATGAGTAGGAAAGAAGATAGGCTTATTTAAACTAAAAGAAGGTAACACAGGATCAAACACAAACAACTTACAGGCAGGAGAGAGACAGACAGAGACTATGCACGCCTGCGCACACGAACGCTGCGAGTACCAGGTGAGCGATTGAAAGATAGATGTGTGTTTGTCAAGCGGTCCAGCAGTCCAGCTTCCAAATACAGTTTGCCAGGGTTTTTCTTCCTGTGTACTCAAAGTACACAAGCACCATTATTTTAGGACCTCTAACTTTACCTAAAGAATGAAAGCCAAAAATATAATAACTGCGTGAATTCTTTAATTGATTCCGTAACATATAGCTGTGTTTGCTTGTGAAGGTTCTCATTTATCCAGGTCATGGTATATCTGTTGTATTCAATTAGATCAACTGGACTTGAAGTTTAGTTCTTGAAAAAGTTTCACTAGTCATTCGACTGGCTTTCTCAATTCAGAATGACTTGAGTACATAATTGCCACAGATTCTTGTACAAGTCATTCTGAATTGAGAAAGCCAGTCGGGTGACTAGCGAAACGTTTTCAAGAACTAAACTCCAAGTCCAGTTGATCTAATTGAATACAACAGATATATAGCTGTGTTTGTCACCTGAAATCAGTCAGTATGGTTGATAAATTATCTGTTTAAATCTGAAAGATTCTTTATTTTAATAAGCAAGTTCCACATGCTTGGTGAATTATGAAGCCAACCACCAATGCCCCATAAATATACAGTTGGAAACACAACCCAATGATGTGATGTTTATTAATATCATTGTGTATGTGCTATATTTATTATGGAAGCACTTGGTGATCTGTACTGCTGGTTGAAACCCTGGAGCTAGTTATTTAAAGGGCATGTCCTCCCCCAAACTAAAATTTAACCCACTACTGGCCTCAGTGTGTAAATAATCCTTACCTCACAGCTCCTTATGATTCTCTGGCAGTTCTTGTCCAAAGTCCAGGAAACTGAAGTGTAGGAGCTGTCTTCCTGTCAAATGGTTTCTGCCTCTTATTTAGCCCCCGGGAGGTAGTGTGACATGTACAGGGGAGCCATGAGCCCTTTCCCCTCCTCCCTTCCACCCTCCGGATCCATCCCTGGCTGCCCCTCCACCTTGCATTAAAAGATTTCTCTGTAGTGTAGGGCACTCATGCCCACCCCCAACCACCATGTCAGATTGCTAAAAAAAGAATCAGAAATCTACTTACAGCCCGTTGCTCCCACAGCACTCTGCATTACTGGCAGGCGCGTCTGTGATTGGCTGCCTCTTAGCCAATCACAGACGCAGCTACTGGTCCAACCCCTGCTTGCAAGTTCTGGCAAGCAGTGAGCCGGATCAGTACCATGTTTATGAACATTTTTAAAATGAAGAAAGGTAAGATTTTTGTAGATTTTTTTTCTCTTTCTTATAAAATGAAAACATAAGTCTTTTAACCCAATTTTAATTCATTTTAATTCATTACATGGTTTAGTGAGACAATTCTTCTGTCAGACTCCAAAAAATATAGAAGCTATAAACATTAGTTTGTGCTCATTGAACAATACAGCACAACTAATGACAATTATTTCCAAGATACATGTTAAATTGTTTATTTTTAGAAATGCTTTGTGTTATGAATCAGTTTGTGTAATTATTTAGACAAAAGAATTAATGACAAGAAGACTTTCATCTACAACTTGAAGGAATTTAGTGAAATGACTCATATGATAAATACAGGTTTGTTTTACCAGAAAAAATGATTAAAAAAAGCTTTAGTGAAATTATGTAAATATATAAATACAGTAGATAGATTACTGTACATTCAGTGTTTTAAATTATATCATATAGATGGATAGGCAGACATGGATAGATAGAAATATAGATAATAAATATATAGATAGATAGAGATACTTAGAAATACTGATAGGCAGAAATAGATAGAGGTATACACATACAGACAGACAATTATATATACCTGGTATATTTAATTGTACACACAGACTGTTATATATAATTAGGGTCGGATTTAACGAGTTCGGACAAACCTGGACTTTTCGGACTTCAAACCCAAACTTTCCAAGCTCTTTCCGAACTCACTGACTTTTTTTAGAAAATTAACGAATGTTCAAAGATTTTGAAAACTCGAATAATCCCCCTAAACGTACCGTGACCAGCAATTTTTATACCTTTACTTACGCACACGTCACGTGACCTGTAACTAAAGGTGTGTTACAGTAGGTTTTAAACAGCTAATGGCACATACTTAAAGGTGTGTGTGATCAGCTGTTTAAAACTACTGCCAGTATGGTACAGTAGTTTTAAAGGGCATATCCACCCCCAAAACTAAAATTTTACCCCATGCTTTCCCCACTGTGTAGTTTAAAAAAATCCTTGTATCAAAATAGTCCAGAGCAGCACTTCCTTAAAACGTAATCTTTTATTCACAATTCTTTATGAAAGAATTTTCTGCCATAAAACATGGATTTCTTTTTTACAGACAGCAAAGATAAAGCAACGTTTCGAACCACACTGGTTCTTTGTCAAGCTTGACAAAGAACCAGTGTGGAAATTGCCGAAAACGGTCTGCGGAAGACCAGAAGTAGATTGTAAGCTCTACGGGGCAGGGAAGTATATTGCAATCTCTACGGGCAGGGACCTCTTTCCTCATGTTACATGTTTCATGCACTTGTATTTTTCATGATGCAAATATTTATTTATGTATTAAGGAACGTGGCTTAATTTGGGAGCAGAAATTGGCGTGGCCTAAACATTTCACATCTCGCATCGTGCTTTACAGATTCTAGTTATGCCCCTAGATACAAAACCTCTCCTTTTTTTTATCTTGTAGCTAAAAATAACTAGCTGATCTATCAGATGATTCATGTTAAGCAGCTGCATTGAACAGTCAGCTGGTCTGTATTTCCGAAAAACAAAAATATAGGTCTGTGTAAAGCTAATTTCATTTTGACTTTGAGGTCAGTTAAAACACGTTCAGGGTTATTCAATAAAAGTTCTTACCGTTTAAAATTGTGATCATTTTGCCCCAACCAATCAGATGTTAACTTTCAAATGTTAAATAACATCTGATTGGTTGGGGCAAAATTAGCACCATTTTAAATGATAAGAACTTTTATTGAATCTCCCTGTATGAACTTACTTTAAAAAAGAATTAACTAAAAGTATTACATCTTTGAAAGAAACATTCCAGAGTGATTTACACTTCTATTCTGATTTGAGAATACTTCTAAATAATTTCTGCCACTTGACTTAACAATACTATAAAATAATGATACTAAGAAAATAGTTTCTAGTATTAGCTAAGTATTACAGTAAACAGTGAGAAATTAGTGTGCACTCTACCTTTAGGTGATTTGAGAGCCTGGGTGCTACTGTAGATTCGTTAGATATCCAACCATATAGTAAATTGCAGAGCACTTACAGGACCTGTGCAGACGTTTCAACTTTATTTCATCTGTTTGCTGCACATGAAATAAATACTGTACTGTGATACTTTTAATGGACTAACAGTTTATTTTAGTAGACAAGCTTTGAAGGGATCTACCCTCTTCCTTGTGCACTGGAAACTCACTTGTTCTGATTCTTCTGGAACTTATCTTCTTTTCATAGAGGTTGGGGATCTGAGAGGAGACATGGCCAGGGCACCCTGGATACTATTCATAGGAGGATTTGTTGGGGGTACAAAATAGAGTACATTAATGCATTAACTCGTTATTACTTTTCAGTATACTATATTAGTTAGCCAGTATTCCTACCTCCTGTCGTTAAGTAAATCAATAGTTTAAATTATTATGCTTTTAGAATAAAGAAAAATCTTAATTGAGTGTTCCTATAAAAGTGAACAATACACCCTAAATTAACGTAAACCACCATAGATGTATTTAGGGTACCCAACATTACAATTGGCTGTCCGGGCCATCGCTAAACCCTTCCTTAGTCCAAGACCTGAACAATGTTTTTTTCATTGGCAAGGTCCTGGACTGGTAATCACGACTTTAGGTATGCATTACCAGTGGTCTAAGGAAGGAACTAGCATTTATGTCCTACTAGCAGTTGTACCCGGCGTTGCCCGTTTACACTTGTGGGTAAAGTATTTTTTACATGCATGTGTGTGTTTGGCTTACATGGAAGAGATGGTGAAAAAGAAGTGCACAGTTGGTAATGTACATCATGTATTTAATAGTTATGAGTTGAGGAGGTGGCATTGCTTGAGGGACGTAAAGCACATGTTTATAGCAAAACCTTACATACGTTATCAGTTTTTCCACTTGGAGCATAAATATACAAATGTTGTGGTGAACCTACTTGTGAACATGCTACATGGAATTTGCCGTTTGGAAAACATGTTGATTACAACTAAATATTGCAGCACTTGTGTGACTGTCAGGTGTCAGTGTCTCTGAAGCATGTGACGTGTGGCTTTTTGTCTGTGTTGTTAAAGCCTGTTGCGCTGTCTGAGCATTGTGTGTTTTTATTAAGCGTGCTCAATTTTTTGCATATTTGGTAGCAGTATGTCACCTTGTTTGCACTTTAACACTTGCTCAAGGGCCACTTTAAGTGCGTGACACGTGGGCAGTGTGTGTCTGTTTCTTAAGTCCAGGTAATGCAGGTAATTCCTGTCCATACCCCCTAACCGTCCCGGTTTGAGTAGGCAGATGGGGCATATCTGTGATCTTGCGGTGGGTGGGGGCACGGCATTCTAGGGTGTGGACAGTCTGGGTCATGTCTGTGATGTTGTGGTGTCCAGGAGTCTAGGATGTGACATTTGGTGGTCATGATATTTGGGGGCATGGCCACCCTGTTTCAAAGCGTGGGCGTGGCTGTGCCATTTAGGGGTGTGGGTGTGGTGTTTGGGGTGTGCCTGTGATGTATGGGGGCTATAAATGTGATTTATATCACCAATAGTAACATAGTCTTTCCAGGGTTTATATTTGTATATAAATGTGATTCATATCAGCAATAGTAACATAGTCTTTCCAGGGTTTATATTTGTATATAAATGTGATTCATATCACCAATAGTAACATAGTCTTTCCAGGGTTTATATTTGAAACCTTCCAGGAAATAGCAGAGTTAGATAGATAGATAGCAGAGTTAGATAGATAGCAGAGTTAGATAGATAGCAGAGAGATAGATAGCAGAGTTAGATAGATAGCAGAGTTAGATAGATAGCAGAGTTAGATAGATAGATAGATAGCAGAGTTAGATAGTGTAATATAACACCGCACTCAAAAGTTGCTTGATCAATTCTTTATTTCTCGGCTGAACTGCATATCAGGCGACGTTTCGGGAACCATCTGTCCCCGGCGACGTTTCGGGAACCATCTGTCCCCTTTATCAAGCCCACAGTTCCACAGTCCTTCCATATAAAGACAAAAATATAGTGAAAGACATTTTCAAAGTCACATGATATATAAACACTCCCAATGCCCCACCCACTCGTTTACACATAATTAAGTGTTTACAATAATTAACAAGTAATCATTATCAAAACGTCTCAACAAGAGGAACTAGACAGCAGAAGACGCCAAGGAGGGACACAGAGACCCACATAAGTACCTATTACATAAATACACAACATAAATATTGACACATATTCATTTATCATAGCTATACATGAAGATCGTAATCATGATTAAGGCCTGCTGGGTGCAAAGTGTTCAATCTATGGACCCACCAGACCTCTTTACATTAATAGCTGTGTAAAGAGACACTGGGATTTACTCAAGGAAGGTTTCCCTACTGTTGGGGAATTCTCTGTACCCCCTCTTATTTCTTATAAGAGGGGGAAATCATTGTATAACCATTTGATGAGTTCAGATATTCGGATGAACCAAAAAATGGGTATAGGCATCCATGGGATGTTTCCTTGCAGGAGTTGTAAACAATGCCACCATGTGATGAAAACTAAAGAATTTGTACATCCCTATACCAAGGAGGTCTTCCCTTTAAGAGGATACTTTAACTGTGATTCCAAATATGTTATTTATGCGTTACTCTGTCCTTGCGACAAAATCTACATTGGTGAATCTACCCAGCCGATAAAAAATAGGATTTCTCAACATAAATCTAGCATCAAACTCCACAATTCTAAACTTCCAGTACTGGTACATTTCCACGAGGTTCAACATAAGGAATCTGACCTGCGGTTCTTGGTTCTGGAATGTGTGTCCAGACCAAGACGCGGGGGTGATAGGGAACTCATGTTGAGGAAAAGAGAGGTCTGGTGGGTCCATAGATTGAACACTTTGCACCCAGCAGGCCTTAATCATGATTACGATCTTCATGTATATCTATGATTAATGAATATGTGTCAATATTTATGTTGTGTATTTATGCAATTAGATATGGTTATGTAATAGGTACTTATGTGGGTCTCTGTGTCCCTCCTTGGCGTCTTCTGCTGTCTAGTTCCTCTTGTTGAGACGTTTTGATAATGATTACTTGTTAATTATTGTAAACGCTATATTCAGACTTAGTACGCTATATTCAGACTTAGTACGCTATGCGCAAGTGCAAAGTGTCGACTATGAATAATTATAGAAAATGGTACATACAACAATACATATAAATTACAGGATGCTATCACCCATTTGGGATAAAGTAAGATGATGACTTTGCATATAATTAACCAGCTAATTGTGGCCACATTCAATGGTCACCACCCAGGAAATACAGAAAATAAATTATTGTTTCTCCTTGTGACTTAATCAAGCTGGGTACACACAGTAACGATAATAATGGATCCAACAGTATCAGGGCTTTATAGTCTGTGTAGCCTCTTTCCCGAATAAGTGCACAGCCGTGGGAATGCTGCGCGCTTGTTTGGGAAAGACCAAAAATTTCCATCGGCCATGGTAGAGAACATGCAGTTCTCTCTATGCTGTGTTTAGAGAGAACACTTGGGACTGTGTGTAGATCCTGTCTGTCATCTTCCAAAAGGTCTGGCATGTGTGTACCCAGATTTAGCAGTATGTGATGACAAGCAACAAGGACACAAATACTTTAAAAAGTAGAGAAATAACTGAATACAAATTCCAGAAGATATACACTAGTGAGAACCTAAGGTTGGGTACACACCATCCGATATTTTTGCCCGACTGATAGTGCAGTGTATTGGTCAGTCGGACAAAAATATCTCATGGTGCCCGAGGTTGAGCTTGCTGCTAAATCACACCTGATCATGAGGTGCCCTATAGAACTGTCGACCACGGGCACTATTGCTGCGACAGACCGTGTTGTCTTTCTGGTTCACTAAATGCCTTTCAAATGTTGAAAAAATTTTGACCACCAAAAATTCATTCAGATGATTGAAATTTTTTTTTAAATTTTCAAATGTCAGGACACATTTTTGATGGTTAAAAATGCCATTGTTTCGAAGTGCGGGTTAAAAAAAACCTTGCAAAACATGATTAAAATTTCATTAATTCTGTAACAAAATGTTGTTACTAGTTTCAACTAATGAAATTACATCAGTGAAACTGAAAGTTTCTATACAAGACCACGTGCTGATTTACTACTTTTGATGCAACAACATTAAAGTATAACAGGCAAAAAATAAAATAAAATGACCAAAAAAGGTGGAAAAAATCCATAGTTTTCCACTGAACTAATAATTTATGGCATGATTTTTTTTATTGATATGGCAAGTTTAGCAAACGCATGCCAGGAAGTAGCAATTCCAGCGTGATCATTCAACCTGGCAGTTACCTATTGGGGTCAGAGAAGGCAAATGTCTGTACAATATTTAACTGACTGGCCCATAGGTGGAAGAGTTGAAACAATGCAAAAGAGCCGATGTAGTTAATTTTTCTCTATTGAAAAGGAACATTTTGTTATCAAAATCTATAAGTGGCTGGTATAACGTCCCTTTAAGCAGTCCTTTGGTGTAAAATATTATCAGACTGGAGGGGATTTAAAGCTGTGGAATTCCCTGCATGTATTTATATATGATAAGTGTTATCTGTGCAGATGCCTTTTGTTGTGCTGCTGGTAGAACATTAACCTTGGGACTAGCCAGGAGGTCAGGGACACCAAGATGTCTTACATCAAAGGTTACAAAGTTTTTCATGTTAAAATATAATTACAATGCTAATCAGTCATTTCCTAACCTGAGCAAAGCACTGGCAATAGTATCACTGAGTTTTCATTTTCCTTTCTAATATTGATTAAAGGCAAACATTGCTTAAAGTTAAGGTGTGGTTTCCCCAAGACACAAAGATCAAAAAGTGAAAAGAGGAAATGGAGATCTCTCTGATTGGATGGGAGCTTTGTTGTATCCCAGAGTAATATTATAATCAGGGACGTTTTTAGGCATAGGCCACTTAGACAAAGAACTAGGGTGCCTATATTGAGCTAGAGCACCCAGATTTGACTTGTTGTGTTAGATCTGCTCTACTTGTTAAGCTGCTTTCATTTGCAACATTGTAATGACTAAAGAACCTGAACTCGGCTCACTCTACTGAAACTGAAGGAAGGAGGGGGGAGGATGAGCTCAGCTAATAGTATTGAGGAGAACAGTTCTAAAATGCCAGGTAAAAGCTGCTGGAGACTTTATAACAGTGACCCTGTGACTAGCAGCCATGAGATCCCTATCCCTGCCTCTTCCTTCCTTCCACCAAATTATCCAGTTTAAACTTAAGGTTCGTACACACGCTCAATTTCCGAGCGAGCAACGACCCCCGAGCGCTACACGTGACGAACGGCCATTTCGGCCGAGAATCATCCGTGTGTATGCATTCGGTCGGGGGTCGTTTGTTGATCCGCGGATTTAACCCATAAAACATGTTATATCACAAATAGAATTTAACCCTTTTTAATATCTTTTATATTATCTTTAATGTGTTTTTTTTACAAACCCTTATGTAATATCTATCGCTGACGCTCTATAGTATAGGCTTTATGGGGGTTAAGTTTACATAGCCTTGTAAGGCACTTGATTGACAGCACATTGTACATTATTTTGCATAATCTCTCCATCCCCTCATGAAAGGTACTAGCATATGCGAGAGGTGAAAGGTCTGGTACACACTGTACAATGTCAGTACGCATCTTTTGGAGCAACAAACTACCAATCGATAAACTGGTTGGTAGTCTACCAGTCAGAAAAAAAATGGTGCAGCTGAATTTCCGCATGAAGAGGATGTGGTTGTCCAAGATTAACTGTCCTGTTTGATTCAACTTTTGTCAGATTTGTCAGAAAGTACAACTGAGATCTGTCAGTAGCAGTGAAAATTTACAATAATATTTCGACCTGGTCAACCAAAATATCATGGCAATGAATAGATGAATTTTCAGCCTGCGTTTACTGGGCCTAAGAGCATCAGAGGCTTAAACTTTAAAGGAATTGTACACTGAAAAAATTACTTATTTCATTCTATAAATAAATACATGTTAGCAGCACTTAATCCAGTACTTGTTTTGCTAAAGCTCAGTCCCTTAGTCCCCCAGCCAGACTATCTGACTTACTGTGAGGGCATGCATGCTTAGTAATCCCAGTGAGGCAGCATTGGGAGAGGGAATTCCTCACCATGCAGTTCAAGTACCAACTGTCACCATTCCAGCTACAGCAAAACTACACATAAAAGAAGAGTTTAAGAAACAGACAGGGCTATTTACCGAGAGCCGTTATCGCTAAATTAGGTCTTAAAGTTCCATTAATGTGTTGATGGGGATTTATTAACACTTAACGTGACTTTTAGATGTAACTTCCGATGCATGTGTTACTCACCTTGAGTTTGCATGTCTAGACAACGCAAGCAATTTACCAAATTTTAACAAATGCGTGATCCTCACGTGATTTTTCAGACTATTTTTAATGTCTCCACAATGATGGTCTTTGAGACGTAAAAAGGGAAAGGGTTATGCAGGGAGAGGTGATATCAGTCGACACTGTTATCATGTGATCTCACATTGAATACTGGCACAATTTAAAGTCACCCAGACCATATATATAGTAATATACGCCTTTTATTCCATGTACCTATGCTGTGGAAACCCATGATATTACAATAAGACGCAATGTATGAAAGATCATGCAAATGTTCTACTAAAAACCATGTTAGATTTTTAACGTGACTTTCTGATACAAACCCTTATGTAATATCTATCTCTGACGCTTTATAGTATAGGCTTTATGGACGTTAAGTTTACAAACCCTTGTAAGGCACTTGATTGACAGCTGAAATAGGGGATGTTTCAGACCGGATATCTAAAGAAATAGGGGACAGATCAACATAAAATGGTACAGTGATATTTGGGAAGAATTATAGTTTCCTCTAATGGAAAATTTAAAAAAACTAATTTCCCAGTGTACATACCGTAGCCTTTAAACACTTAAGCTGGGTACACACAGTAACGATAAAGCCCCGATACCGTCGGATCCGACGGTATCGGGACTTTATCGTTATGTGTGTACGTTCGTTTCCCGAACGAGTGCGCTGCCACTGAACGGGTCGACCGAATGCTCGCTAGGGAAAGGCCGAAAATTTCCATCGGCCGCGCTAGACTCCCTATAGAGGAGTCTAGCACGGCCGATGGAAACACACAGTCCTGAGCGTTCTCCTTATGAAGTTCATAGGGAGAATGCTCGGGACTGTGTGTATGCAGATCTTTGAAAGATGGCAGACAGGATCTTGCAGATCATCTTTCAGAAATCTGTACTGTGTGTACCCAGCTTTAAACTGAAGTTACGCTTCCAATGTAGGGAGATGGATTCTGTAAAGGACAATGCAGCAACATGTTTTATTACACTTTTATCGAATGAACTATATGAATTACTTAACCTTTTCTAAATCCACACCCATCATAAAGTAAGAAATGTTTGCAATCAAATTGCTTCCATTGTATTAGAAACCTTTGATTTTCTCCTCATGTTCGTGATCTTCAATTTATATGATGGGAAGAAGGTTGTGAAACATAACATTGGTTTCTCAGTAAAACTTGAAATTGCAATAACAAACCTTAGTACAGTTGGTAATTCATTAGCTGTGCAGACCTGCATTAGACAAGCAAAACAAAAATGTAAATTCCAAACCACATTGTGCGACTGTGGGGCAAACCCGTGACGCACAATGTGCACTCAGGTCGGACCCGTTTGTGGCCCTTGTCTGCCAAATCTGACGTGTGTAAAGGCCTTAAAGGTCTGAGAATGTGTTTCATCAGGTCCTCGGGCTTTCTAAATATTAACTTTGTTTAATTGTTCCGTACCTGTAATAAATACGGCCGGACGGCCGGGGTACTTACAAGTACGCTTTCAGGAGGAGACCCAAGTCTGAAGGTTTGGATACTGGAGCAGATGAGGCTGATGGGAATTGTATGCAGCATACTGAGGCACTACTGGAAACTGGATACCAAGGAGAATGTGCTGCTGGGAACTGGGATGTTGGAACAGGCTAGGTAAGTCTCTTATGCAGAAACAGGAAAGGTAAGTCTCTGGAACTGGCAAGGTAAGTATTGTCTCTGGAACTGGCAAGGTAAGTATGACTCTGGAACAGGCAAGGTAAGTTGCTGGAAACAGGAGAGGTAAGTAGAATCATAGCCAGGGGTAGCAAACGCTATAATCGGGCGCCGGGTCCAGGAGGACACCAGCTTTTGAATCCTCACGCCGTATGAGCCAGCGTCATGACATCATGACGTCTATGACGATGCCCCCCGGAAGTGCAGACCGTGGGGCCGGAGCGGCAGGTAAGTTTGTGACAGTACCATACCCTCTGTCAGCCAAAGGAATACTGACCAGGAATACTGGGGGTTTGTTTTGCATACCATTACCACACACAACTGAAACACTTCCCAATGACTGATAAATTATACCTGTTACAGGATTGGGATACAGTCTGAATACATATGTGAATACTATTAAGGTTACTGGCCTACCATATGCTGCATGGAGATCGGTTGGCCTATAGGCAAATGAAATAAAGGTACCCAATACTGACGGACCCTATGCCGACGATGGTTTTCTTTTTCTTTGGAATATTATAAGACCCTAAGTGTCGTATTTAGAAAGGTGTAATACCGTACCTTTTTCAACATTGTAAAGACAGCAGTTCACAAAGCATCCTTGATTTGCATTGCAGTTGTTAATTTATCACAGTGGTGCAATATACCAATTCCGCACAAAACCAATATTGACCATAGAGTACCACAGCAGTCCTTAATTGTATGTTCATAGTCAGTAACGTATGACTGCGACAGGGATGAACCAGCGGTACCTGCCATTTTGGCTACCGTAGGTTGAGCAGATCTTTGAAAGATGGCAGACAGGATCTTGCAGATCCTGTCTGTCATCTTTCAGAAATCTGTACTGTGTGTACCTAGCTTTAATTATGAGTAAATGAGTGGGTGGGGCATTGGTTGTGTTTATATATCATGTGACTTTGAAAATGTCTTTCACTATATTTTTGTCTTTATATGGAAGGGCTGTGGCTTGATAAAGGGGACAGATGGTTCCCGAAACGTCGCCTGATATGCAGTTCAGCCGATAAATAAAGAATTGATCAAGCAACTTTTGGGTGTGGTGCTATATTACAAAACTGTATATATATATATATATATAAAACAACAGATTCACGGAGCGCTCCTGGGATTATAGTCAATAAACGTGTTTATTGGTCAGTGAAACAGCATCAAAGGGGTTTTGGCCATATTGTACGTGGCCGTCTTAAACACGTTTCTTCACTATAATCCTAGGAATGCTCCATGAACCTGTTGTTTATTTATTCTTAGATTGTAGCACCTGGGCCCAGATATTGGAACTGAGTGCGAAGGATACGTATACTACTATAAATATATATATATCTTATATATACGAAATGAGAGTTTCCAGCCATGGACGCTGGACACATTTGCTCGTGCTGGCCCCATGACATGAGTGTGCACACGTGCGGTGCTCAGGAGAGGGTGTGCGTTCACGTCACGCAGGGGGGGGTGCACGCCGGGCCAGGGGGGGGGGGGGAGAGTGCAAGTGCCATGGGAACGATTCTAAACAGAATCGGGGGTTTGCTAGTATATATATATATATATATATATATATATAAAAGTCACAAAGAATCGACTGCACTCCAATTAACATAGATACTTGCCCGGGTGCTGTCCCAAAACATACATGAGTCCAGAAATTATCGACGCACTCACAGGTCTTCCATCATGGCACAAACTTTTTTATTCACAGGTCAACATGTTTCGACCACACCTGGTCGTCATCGATAATTTCTGGACTCATATATATATATAAGACAGTCCAAATAGAACTGATATTCAATTGCAGAATATCTTTATTCCAGTTCTGGAAAGTTATTTAGCATTTGAGGTCCATTTGAGTGCGTTCCATTTGGTCTTATTATCTATATTGGGAAAAGCACCAGGGCAGTGCCGTAGTTGTTTGGTACTATGTTGGTGGGGGTGGGTAAAAGTAATATACATAGGGACAGTGTTCATGTGTTGTTTAAGCACTAAATAAATAGTTATAGCAATATTAACAAATATGTAGTAATGACCAATTAGATCAACTGGACTTGAAATGTAGTTCTTGAAGACGTTTCGCTAGTCATCCGACTGGCTTTCTCAATTCAGAATGACTTGTACAAGAATCTGTGACAATTATATACCCTGGAAAATCCCAATTAGCATATCACAGCCAGGTGTTAAGGGTGTGATTAGATAGTGGCTAAGAGGTGTTATAGGAACGCCCAGAGTAAGGTGTTAAAACACCTTAAGGTGTTTTTTTCTGAGTGTTAGTAGGAAGTAGGAAGTGTTAGTAGGAAGTTGCAAGACTTATATGCCACTTCCTTTGTAAAACATGTGACAGTCTTAGTAAAAACATTCTTCTCACTCTCACATAACTCCACCCCACCCCTCCCCTCTCAATAGACAAAAAGGAGAGCTGCTGTTTGCTGGACAGGAAGGGATATCTATATATCAGGGATAGGCAACCAGTAGATCTCCAGATGTGAGTTTGTTAATGGTTTATTACATTATTTAAGCAATAGACCCATAGAAGCCATGAACCTGTGTCCTGAACTGATAAAATGTAATAAGATTGAAACATGACAGGATAGTCTGGGTTCTTTATAGGACCTCACATTTACCAATAGTGATCCCCCTCTAACAGAATCCCTGCTGACAGCTGTGAGTTAATGGGGAGGGTGAGTATTGAAAGACAGATTGATAACTTTAATTATAGAATGATCAAATGGATCTCCTATTGATCTATTATTGGTTGGAAATTTAACGGGGAAGATTGATTCAAGCTCTGCACAACAGTTGTATTTCACTGTGGTGGTTCTACTGAACTATAACACTCTATACAATGTTACAGTAAATAGATCATGAATAGAGATGGACCGGATCGCGGATCTGAACCCAGTTTCTGTGACGGATTTCCGTGATTCACGGATTTTGCGGGAAATTCCGCTTTGCAAATTTTTTCAAGACGTATTTGAAAATTCAAAGGAAATTTCAAGGAATTTTTTAAAATTTTGTAAATATTAAGTAATTAATGTAAATAGTTTTGGGACCCGGAAAATGGTCTGGGGAAAAAAGACAAATAGAATCTGATTGTAACCAATTCTGATTAGAAAAGAATCTGATTCGTTAGTATACCAATCAGATTCTTTCCCAATCACAATTGGTTACAATCAGATTCTTCCAGAAAGCATACCAATCAGATTATTTCTAAAAGAATCTGATTGTAACCCATTCTAATTAGTTACAATCAGATTCTTCCACAAAGCGTACCAATAAGGATTCTTTCTGAAAGTATATGATTGTAACCAATTCTGATTGGATACAATCAGATTCTTTCAGAAAGAATCTGATTGGTATACTAACCAATCAGATTGTTTTCTAAACAGAATTTGTTACATTCAGATTATTTCAGAAAGATTCTGTTTGGTTATATCCAATCAGATTCTTTTCCAATTAGAATTGGTTACAATTAGATTCTTTCAGAAAGAATCTGATTGGTTTCTTTAAAAAATCTGATTATAACCAATTCTGATTTAAAAGAATCTGATTATCTGTTTCCCAGACCATTTCCCATGTCCCAGAGCTGTTTACAGTAAGTTACTGTATCATTTTTAAAAAAAATTCAGAAATTCCTTTAAAATTCTAATTTTCTAAAATTTCGTTGACCCTCGAAAATAGAATGTGTAATCTCGAAAAACAGTTTGATCGTGAGGAAAGTTATTTTTTTTAAACTTCTGGATGTATGTACATTTTTCCCAGACCATTTTCCAGGTCCACAGGTGGAACAGATTTTAGCAGTTTCGCCCATCTCTCAAAACCCTTAATATTTTCCTGTATAGATTTATCAAAAATTTCAATAAACAAAACAGAAAAATGTGATAGTGTTATATAACAAATATAAGATGGATAATGTCTGTCTTATCTAGATGTTAGGCTGTATATATATTCAACATGTATTTCTAAAGCACTAACACTTCCAGTACAATCCAAAAGGTGTGTGTATATATGTCCCCTCTAATACCTATTGGGGTAAACCCAATAGGTTCCCTTCTGCCTCTGTATATTGTGTAAAATACTGTATATCCTTGAGTATAAACCAAATTTTTTTACCTTTAAAATCATCTTGAAAGTCTCCCCTCGGTTTATACTTGGGTCTGTGCTGATCTGGATGCTACTGGAAAAAATCACATAGCCCTGGGAGAACAAAAGCTGTACGCTGTAACACAGAGAATCCTCTTGATTTCAGTGGGTTAGGCAATTGTTGTCCTGCTCACTCAGATCAGCCCAGATTGCAAGGCAAATGGAAAAAAATCGATGTTTAATTGTTCAGGCTGCACAGAAAGGTCTGTAGAGCACATCTGTGTATGGGGCTGTGTATTGGACTTTCTATGGGGCTGTGTATTGGACTTTCTATGGGGCTGTGTATGGGACTTTCTATGGGACTGTGTATGGGATTTTCTATGGGGCTGTGTATGGGATTTTCTATGGGGCTGTGTATTGGACGTTCTATGGGGTTGTGTATTGGACTTTCTATGGGACTGTCTGTGGAGCTACTGTATCTATGGGGCTACCTATGGGAGAAAGTCAACCCTCTGTTTATACTCGAGTCAAGCAGTTTTCCTAGTTTATCAGTTTAAAGTAAGTACTTCGGTTTATATTTGGGACGATTTATATACGGTATTCATTTAGGGGATGTGACACTAATAGAACCAGGATTTCTTTTATCTTTATTTTTACCATCTTGCTTTTATTTTTTTTGTACAAATCCCTAAATTTTTTAGTAGTGTGTAGAAAGATTTTATATAATTTGTATCCACATATAGCTAAACATACACCCACATATTTCCCACTGTGCACCACCGGGCACACTTTTGCTAGTATATATATACCCGCAATGAGGCGCACACACACAGGTCTTTCACAATGCACATAAACTCTTGTCGGAATATATATACCAATGTAAGTAGTAGAAGGTGCACAACTTGGTCTTTTTGTTAATGTGTACATATATATGTATATATTTCTTTCTTGCCTGTGAAATAGATTTTGGTTGAGGGCTGTGAATAGTTGAATCTGTGGGAAACCGCCAAGTACAGGAAGCGCACAGGACGTTTCCTTCCCTGTCAATTGATGCTCTATGTATAAATCAGCTCAATCTGCCCATCACTTAATCCGTACATCAGCCAATAACATGAAACTGAGACATGTGGGGCATGAGTGGGAACCAAGGCTGGTGACATCATCAGCTGGCCATACTCTAGATATTGTAATACATTTGTTTTACACTTTTATATACTTAATTATATATATTAATTATCCAATTTATACTGGTGCTTAGCTATTACAATGGTAAAACCAATGTCATCAGTGTGTCCCAACAGATTTGCTGCCTTAGGTGATGAAGTGGAGGAGGACAGCTGGAAATTAGTATGTATGGAGTGGGCTAATCCCTTGAGCAAACAAACAGGTAGCGCCGGCACTCGCTATCTCCCCGATCTCATGCCGTGCACGTCCAAAGGCTCCACATCAACACTTCCACAACACAAAAGTATGAATGGGACGGCACTTGCTTCGTTAAAATCCTCAAAGTTTTATTTCATACTGGTTAAAAGACAAAGGCTTTCTTTAGCCTAAACGCTCATCGGCAATACACAGTTCAGGTATGACGTTTCGGGTCACATGACCCTTTTTCAAATACCATTGAATATTTGAAAAAGGGTCATGTGACCCGAAACGTCATACTGAACTGTGTATTGCCGATGAGCGTTTAGGCTAGAAAGCCTTTGTCTTTAACCAGTATGAAATAAACTTTGAGGATTTTAACGAAGCAAGTGCCGTCCTATTCATACTAATCCCTTGAGCACCCAGGGGACTACGATCTATAATACAAGGGTTGAAGAACTTAGGATCAGGAATGCTAAGCAGGTGGTAGTGGTAAGGGACTCCATTATAAGGAAGGTAGATAGGGTAATCTGCCACCAAGACCCTAAATGCCGAACTGTGTGTTGACTGCCTGGTGCTAGGGTTCGGCATGTGGTGGATCGTGTAGACAGAGGGGTGGGCTGGGTGTGACCGGCCGGTCGGTTGGTTCACATGGTGTCAATGACAAGTTAGAGGAGAAGGAGAGTTCCTTAAACATGATTTCCAAGAGCTAGGAGCCAAGTTAAAGCAAGGACTTCCAGGGTAGTGTTCAGAAATACTACCACAGCCATGTGTACGTTAGAGGAGACAGCAGGAGTTTTAGGAGCATTAATGCGTGGCTAAGAGGTTTTTGTAAGGAAGAACAGGTTGGGGTGTATTGAGAACTGGGCAGACTTTGCTGTCGGGTACAGGCTCTTTAGTGGGATGGGTTACACCTCACTGATGGGTGCAGCTGTTTAGGGGAGAAGGGTAGAGATTGGAAGAGATTTTAAACTATGTAGGGGGGGGGGGTTAATCAGTCTCACTGGGATAGATAGCCCAGGAGGAAAGCAGGGTGTATATTGGCCAGTAGTGGGTGGAAAGGGAGGTGGGGCTAGCATAGGGGATAGGGAGGCAAGTGTATAAATAAATTACAGGATCATATCTAAATGTATGTTTGGAAATGCGAGAAGCTGGCTGACAAATGGGTGAATGGGAGATAATAAATGAAAAGTATGATATGTAATAGGTTAGCATGAAACTTGATTGAAAAGTTCTCACGACGGGCTATAAATTTAGAAGGATATGCCTTGTTTAGGCAGACCGAGAAAAAGGAAAAGGGGAGAGTATGTGTTTATGTTAAAAAAAAATTGAAGCCAAATTTAAAATAAGAGATAACTGTGATATGGATGATAAAGTGGAGGCAAAATGGTGGAATTAGGCAACAGGAAAGGGCATAATGTCATTGTTGGTGTCTGCTATAAGCCGCGAAATGCTAGCAGGGAGGAAGTGAGTCAGACTTCATATGCAGTTGGCAAGGGCTGCAAGTTTGGGGAGGTGCTCATATGGGGGACTTAACTTACCCTGACATTGATTGGTGTAGTGAAACTGCCAACACAGAAATTGGGCAATGAGTTCCTGAATTTGTGCCGGATCATTTCTCTCACAGGTGTTTGAGGTTTCCTACTAGAGAAGGAGCTCTGTTGGATCTGGTAATATCTAACATGGTGGAGCGCATTATAGATATAAAGGTAACTGGAGGCTTAGGGAATAGTGACCATGAAATAGGGAGTTTGGTGGTATGTTATCGAAGGAAAGTGCGCTGGGTTAACAAAGACTTAGGGCATATTATAAAGAAACGATGTTAGCGCAAAAAAATTACCGCCGCACATCGCGGCCGCTAAATAGCGCTATAGCCGTATTTATAACGGCGAGCGCTATTCCCGCGGATACCTATCGCGGCCGCGATGGCTGCGGTAATTTTAAGCCCCTTCGCGGCGATACTGTATAGTCGCCGCGAAGGGACTTAAATCCCTTCCCGACGCCCTCCTAGGGGGCGGGGCATACGCCCACCCGCCCACACCCCCCCGCGGCCCGCGACCACCCGCCGCCGCTTCCCAGCAGCCCCTCCCAACCCGTTCCACGCTCGCGGCAATCTCGAACGGGAGGCTAGGAGGGGCTGCCGGAAGGGGCCGCAGCAGGTGGTCGCGACCCCGCCGCGCACCCCCTCCCCGGCAACCCCTCCAAGCCCCCCGCCCGGCCGCTCCCGGGAGGGGACGGGAGGGAGCCGCTGGGGGGTGGAGGCTCCCTCCAGCGGGGCCCTGAGAAGGGCCTTTTGGGGCTTAGGGGTCCCGCAGCTCGAACCGGACCCCCCCTCCCCGGCCCTTATAAGGGCCCTTGCGGCACTGACAAGTGCCTTTGGCGGGGGTCGCGGGTCCCGCAGCTGAAACCGGGACCCCCAGTGCGGGCTCTTAAAAGAGCCCTTGGGCGACGTCCTTCTTTCTTCCAGTCCCGGCGACACCAGCTCCGCCGAGGCCGCCGACCCCCGAGAGGTACCCCTGCGGCCGCCAGGGGTACCCCCGGCGGCGCCGGCGACCTTAACGAGGCGATGTGCCGGCGTCTTGATCCGACGCGACGTCTTCGGGCTGGCGACACCAACCCCACTAGGTCGCCGATGCCAGGCAGACTCACTGCGGGCGCCAGTGAGCCTGCTGGAACAGCCGGCGCTCAGCGGAGCCGTGTGCCAGCCGCTTCTTTCCTTCTTTCTTCGACCATCTATGACTGATGGCATCGAGTTCCGCGCGGAAAGCTCCTCTTTATATAGGTTGCAGAAATCCATAATCCGTTTCTGATTGGTCATTTTTTAATACTTGCTTTACATTAACCATCAGATTTCTGGAAAGTTCTGAAATCTGATTGGTAATGTAAAGCAGTATTTAAAAATTGACCAATCAGAAACGGATTATGGATTTCTGCAAACCTATATAAAGAGGAGCTTTCCGCCGCGGAACTCATGCCATCGCAGTAGATGTCTGCTGAAGAAAGAAGAAAGAAGCGGCTTGGCAACATCGGCTCCGCTGAGGCCGGCGGTGCCAGGGCTCACTGTCGGCGCAGTGAGTCTGGCCTGGATCGCGACCTGAGTGGGGTTTGGTGTCGCCAGCCCGAAGACGTCGCCCAACGGCTCTTTAAGAGCCGCACGTGGGGTCCCGTTCGAGCTGCGGGGACCCCGCCAAGGCACTTATCATTTGCCACAAGAGCCTTAACAGGGGGGGAGGGGGTCCTGTTTCGAGCTGCGGGACCCTAAGCCCCAAAGGGCTCTTGTTAGAGCCGCAAGGGCACTTGTAAGTGCGCAAAGGCCCTTACAAGGGCGGGGAGGGGGGGTCCCGGTTCGAGACTGGCGGACCCTTAGCCCCAAAAGGCTCTTGTCAGAGCCGCAAGGGGCACTGTAAGTGCCGGCAAAGGCCCTTACAAGGGCCGGGGAGGGGGGGTCCCGTTCGAGTCTGCGGGACCCCTAGCACCCAAAAGGCCTTTCAGGGCCCCGCTGGAGGGAGCCTCCACCACCTTTTCTTTCCCAGCCGCGTCCCTTTTACGACCCACTCCCGGGATGGGTGGGGCTGGGTGTGACCCGGCGGTCTTGGTTCACATTGGTGTCAATGACAAAGTTAGAGGAGAAGGAGAGTTCCTTAAACATGATTTCCAAGAGCTAGGAGCCAAGTTAAAAGCAAGGACTTCCAGGGTAGTGTTCAGAAATACTACCACAGCCATGTGCTACGTTAGGGAGACAGCAGGAGTTTAGGAGCATTAATGCGTGGCTAAGAGGTTTTTGTAAGGAAGAACAGGTTGGGGTTATTGAGAACTGGGCAGACTTTGCTGTCGGGTACAGGCTCTTTAGTAGGGATGGGTTACACCTCACTGATGGAGGTGCAGCTGTTTTAGGGGAGAAGATGGCTAGAGGATTGGAAGAGATTTTAAACTATGTAGGGGGGGGGGGTATTATCAGTCTCACTGGGATAGATAGCCCAGGAGGAAAGCAGGGTGTATATTGGCCAGTAGTGGGTGGAAAGGGAGGTGGGGCTAGCATAGGGGATAGGGAGGCAAGTGTATAAATAAATTACAGGATCATAATCTAAAATGTATGTTTGGAAATGCGAGAAGCCTGGCTGACAAAATGGGTGAATGGGAGATAATAAATGAAAAGTATGATGTAATAGGTATAGCATGAAACTTGATTGAACAGTTCTCACGACTGGGCTATAAATTTAGAAGGATATGCCTTGTTTAGGCAGGACCGAGAAAAAAGGAAAAGGGGAGGAGTATGTGTTTATGTTAAAAAAGAATTGAAGCCAAATTTGGCGGCGGCGGCGGGTGGTCGCCGCTGCCGCCGCGGGGAGTGTGGGCGGGGTGGGCGTGTCTCCCGGGGTGGGTGCGACCACCCGCCGCGGGTTGCCTGCCCATCCCCGCCGCGGGATTTGGCGAAAAAGACAATCCTTTATAAATATGCCCCTTAATTTCAGGAAAGCAAATTTTCCCAGGTTAAAAGTACCTCTTCAGAATGTCAACTGTGATAATGTATTATCAGGTTTAACGTACTGCACAGAAGTGGACTGTGTTTAAGGGGGTTTTAAGCCAGTTCACATCTAAATTTATACCCCTGGGAAATAAATGTTAAAAAAAAAAAAATCCGCACCCATGTGAAGAGGGAAATGGAAAGGAAGACTTCAGTGATGGGGAAGATACTGAAAGGCTTATTAAGGGAACATATTCTAGAGTATGTTTTAAGGACTGACATTATAAGTAGTAACCAGCATGGATTTAGGTGAAATAGATCTTGTCAAACTAACTTGCTTGGCTTTTATTAGGAAGTAAGTAGAAATTTATACTAATGGTATAGCAGTAGATATAGTTTACTTGGATTTTGCAAAAGCTTTTGATACAGTCCCCCATAGGCGACTAATGAATAAGCTGAGGTCTGTTGGTCTGGGGAGGCACATTTGTAAATGGATAAAAAATTGGTTAATGAATAGGATGCAGAGAGTAGTTGTTAATGGGGCTTCATCAATAAGCACTAATGTGCTAAGTGGGGTGCCACAGTGTTCTGTGTTGGAGCCGCTTCTATTTAATCTGTTTATTAAAGATTTGGAAGTAAGTATTGTCAGCAAGGTTTCTATGTAGAGATGGCCGAACTTCATAAAGTTCGCTCAATTTTCAAACTTCAGTAAAAATTCAAAAGTTCGAATTCAGACCCATTAAAGTCAATGGGGGAGTGATAGCTCAAAGAGTCCGGATGATTTACAGCTAAACTACCAATGGTAACTTACTGTAAATGGCTGTGGCAACTGGGAAATGGTCTGGGGAACATGTCACTATCACCAAAACTTGTTTAAACACTTCTTAAACATGAACGGGTAATTGTCGGGTTTTGGCAGAAGCTACATTCGAGGGTTACGGCCAATTCGAGGGTTACTGAACGATACTTTCGAGGGTTACCGAAAATAGAGAGATAAATTAGAGGGTTACCGAAATCGAGCGATACTTTCGAGGGTTACCGAAAATAGAGAGATAAATTAGAGGGTTACCGAAATCGAGCGATACTTTCGAGGATTATCGAAAAACAAACAATACTTTTGAGGATTAGCGAATGATACATTACAGGGTTACCGAAAATGACCCATACATTCGAGGGTTATGGAAACCGAACTATACTTTCGAGGGTTACCGAAAACCGAAGGCTACATTCCAGGGTTAGCGAACTATACATTCTAGGGTTAGCGAAAACGATCCATTCCTTCGAGGGTTAGCAAAAACATACGATACTTTCGAGGGTTAGCGAACAATACATTCTAGCATTAGTGAACGGCCCGTAAATTTTGATAATTATTGAATTTATGATAATTATCGAAAATACAGCCGCGAGACTGGAAAAACTAGACTGGAACTAGTTCGGACCCAAACTAGTTTAAAGTTCGGCTTAAACTCGGGTTCGAGTTCGGTTTTGTGTCCATCTCTATTTCTGTGTTTGCTGATGACACAAAACTTTGTTGACAATTAAAAACTTGTGCAATCGTTGCAGGGGGATCTAGATAGATTGTTACATTGGGCTGCTAAGTGGCAGATGAAATTCAATGTAGATAAATGTAAGGTGATGCATTTTGGACTTAAAAATCCTTGTGCTGCTTATACTATAAATGGCTCTGTGTTAAGTGAATCCCTGTTGGAAAGGGATCTTGGAGTTTTGGTGGATAACAAACTTAAAGGTAGCAAGCAGTGCCAGGTGGCAACAGCCAGAGCCAGCATGGTATTGTCTTGTATAAAGAGAGGTATGGATTCAAGGGAGGAAAATGTTATTCTCCCTCTTTACAAAGCACTGGAATATGCAGTGCAATTTTGGAATCCTGTGTACAAAAAGGACATGGACATGGAAAGGGTTCAGAGAAGGGCAACTAAATTAATAAGGTGATTGGGGGAGTTTGAATATGAAGAGAGACTGGATAAGTTACAAATTTGTACGCTAGAGAAAAGGCGCTTGTGTGGGGATATGATTACTGTGTATAAATACATTAACGGGCCATACAATAAACTGGGGCATTGTTTACCAAAGCTATGGTCATTGTTACAGCAGGTTCATTGACCAGTTTAAAAAAAAAAAGTTTCTGCAAACAAGGAATGTAGCAAGTTACTGGTATTGATACATAAAGTAGAGTTGATCCAGGGAAATTTCCAATTGCCACTTGAAGTCAGGAAGGAATTTTTTCCCCTTTCATAAATTTGGGGTTTTTTTTGCCTTCCTCTGGATCAACAGTTAGGCAGGAAATGGGGATATTGCTGGATGGGTTGGACTGGATGGACGTATGTCTTTATTCAACCTCAAATACTATAAACTGAAACTGAAGTGTTATAGGAAGTGTGCCCCTTTAATATGCCATTTAATAGTTTACAATTGGAGGTATATAATTCATTACAGTTTGCTTAATGAAGAAAATTGCTATTGAAATATAAAATTATTAAGTAAATGTCACTGTTCACCTTAAAGGTGTCCATAGATGCTACAACCCGATCGTATGATCCGCAGACTGTATTTGTTGTACGATTGCCGGATGTATTTGTTCTTACGATCATATGATATCAGGAATATTGTACGAACCAGGATTCTAACGTCTATGGCCACCTTAAGCTGTGCAATTGTACACATACATACGTTGAAGGGTTTGGGCACACAGGTTATACTTGTATACAAAAATCTTCCTGACTATATTAAATGATGCAATATGTTACTCACAAAATGATGCAATAAATCTGTGCATAGAGACAATAAGGCAATGCAAATGTTCCTGCTGTTCTTTATCTAATATTATTGCCAATACTGTCACCATTAGTCTGTGCTCCTGTTCATGTGTGCAGGGACAAAATCAGCCACTTGCTATTAACAATATTTTGTGTGGCGACAAAATACGCCGTTTACCATTAACAAAATTTTGTGTGGGGCCACTTACAATAAATAATATTTTGCGTGGGGACAAAAATTAACCACTTACAGTAAATTACATTTTGCGTGGGGACAAAAATGCGGCACTTACAGTAAATTCATTGATATCAGTCTAATGGCTTTAAATAGCATCCTGGTGTGAAGCAATCTTTCTAATAAATAAGGCAAAGCATCAAATCTGTCTTGGCTTGAAACCTAAAACCTCACTAGTAGACTCACATCCTTTTTTAGCTTTTCTGGAGCTTTTGCATGAGGTGAGGAAATCTCTCCAGCCAAATAATCTCTATCTATCACTTCCTATAAGATTCTTCAGTGATTATATAATTATTCGGTCAACTAAGCAGAGGGCAAATACGAGTGACCCTGTGTATGAGCTCAGGGTTATACACCTCATGAACACCAATGTACCCTCTAATGTTATGTTGGCTGTGAGAACTGATATACCGGTAAAGTTTGCTAAAGTAAAACTACAGTACACTAAAAGGAAAGTTCAATGGAAAATATCATTGTTTTTAAATTCTTAGTTCTGTCCTGCAAACAGAAAGCATATATTTATACACAGACAAAATGCTGAATGGGCAGGTTAAGGTCATTGGGATGGAAAATACTGCTCTTTACTCTGCAAGCAGAGGGCCGGACCGGCAGCCGTGTTCGTGATTGGCTGAGAGGCAAAACGTCGGAGGAGAGAGGTAATGTAAGTACAGTTCGGGGGAGCTTCTGCAAATATAACTATAACGGTTTGGGCTGGGGTAGGGAGCCCTACACTACAGAAAAGGGGTTTGTACTAGGGGGAGGGAAACAGGTGGGAGAGGGAGGGAGAGGGAGGGCTGTAGTGCGCATGAAATTTTTTCTCCTATATGGACTCTGCCAGGCTCCTGGTGGTCACTTTTTGGGACTTTACAGGGACATTACAGGAGAACCATTTGGAGCTGGGATGTAAGGTATTTTTATACACTACACAGTGGGGCCAGTAATGGGTTAAATTATAGTTTTGGGGGTGGACATGCCCTTTAAGATGATGCAAAGTCATTTTTTCAGTATACATACACTTTAAGTTTCCAACACAGATGTTTTTCTGATCGATAGAACCAATTGAAGATGGGGACTTGAAAATGTGGTATAAGGAAAATTTCCCCACCTCTGGGCCAATCTTCATTTTATTGATAAACCACTTGATATGGATGTTTTGAGGGGTTTAGATGAATTTGCCAAATAACTCAAAATGTTGATCCCATGTATGGCATGCTTAAGTTGGAGAGAGGTCACACACGGGCCAGATAGCAAAGACTTGCCATAAATGGTTTTCTTGCTCAACAAATCTCATTCACTGGCTACTGGAGCTGGATGTTTGGGGTTCTACTGTACAATCGAGGCTAAAGGGATGACAAGAGAAATACTTCACATACTAAATTAATTCAAGTGGACGAATAGAACTAAACTATTCCAAGTAACTGCACCCCACACTTTACCCGCGGAAATGAATCACCCAAAACATGTAGCGTTCTTTTGGCTTGTTCACACAAGTACTCCCTCCGACGGCTGTGAACATGATGACTCAGTTGACCATATAATTGTTTACTTCTGTTCATCTAATAAAACCGGTTTTCTGTGAATGAATTTAAAATGAATTGCCTGGTACAATTAGGGTTAGGTGGGTTACTTCTGCTATCAACTTCTTCTAGGGATTTTGTGTGGACTGTCCTTGTTTACCCTGTCTGATCACTACCTAGGTTTATATTTTCAGTCCACAGATTCAGAGCTGCTGCTTGCATGTTAACCATTGCACAGCCAGTATTATGGAGGGGTACTGTATGCAACAGTTGCCACCAGATGATTGTGTTTTTAATTCCAACAGCATGTTATTCACTAGTTAATATCTTGTAAAGTTTCAGAAATCATTCAACAACAATTATCCATTATAGAACTATTAGTAAAGTGTTCCCACCATTTTTCCAGTGTGTTTTTGACTTTGTCAAACATATGTTTAAAAAAGACTTATTTAATCTGTCTTTATTCTAACTCTTGTTTCTGATTTAGCTATTTGTTTGGTTCTCAGTGAATGGGAAGTAGCTGGGGAAACATTGCTGGCTAACATGCTGATGTTAGCTGCTTTCTGGGCTTTAGTATACATACAGAGGCATAACTAATAACTGCATGAACCAGTGGGGGCCCTGAATTCCTACTTTCCCTCACACATATAAAGGGGTGGTCCTCTGGTAGCACTGTCTGCTCAAATGCTGTATATCAAGCTGCTGTGTATCCAAAAATAAAGGCATTCAAAGGTTCACAAATCCTGGTAGCCCCGACCCATTTAGGGAGTGGGGTGCCTGACCAGAAGGGGGCTTACCTGCCTGGTTGAGGGGTGGTGATCATCTAGCTTCAGTAGCACATTGTAGGTCCCATGGCATAACTGGGTAATGTGGGCTAGATGACATACTCATGCCTGCAGAGTGGAGGGAGCTCCCATTAGACGGCAGCATCACATGAACAGGAAGAAATTGTGCGAGTTACCGTGAGAACCAGGTGATGTCACTTTCAGTATAAAGGGGTGGAACAGGTGCCATTTTGTATAAATATATTGCTGGAGAGACACACAATCTCCCCACCCTCCCTCCCTATGTGATAGCAGTTGAGTTTGATCAGTTGGAGTCACAGTTGGCAGATACATCCTTGCAGTCGGTTTGGTGTTTGGAGCTGTTACATGCCTCCAAACATAGCTCTGGCTATGGCTAGTACAATTTAATTGGCAAGGATGTAAACAAATAATATGGATGTAAACACATAAATGTGTTTAATAAATGCTGTGGCCTATTGTTATCCAACACTCGTAGTCTGTCTGTTCATTTCATAAATTGTGTTACCATATGTTTACAATGTAAAGAAGGGTTTTAAGGCATGAAACTGGGCTTATTCCCAATTATGGTCAGTATAGGCTCTTTCCCACATTGAGACAGTTACAGCATGAGCTGTGAGATAAGCCCCATTCCCAAAAATGTATCTTTTATAAAGCTAGTTACATGCTTGCAGTTAGTAACTAAACACAACACTGGAAAACATAAAAATAATTTGCTTATAAAATTGCTTGACTGTGTAACAGCTTTCAACAAGATAAGCAGCGCCCAGTGTTATTTCATTCATAGGATTAACCTATTTATTATAAAAGCTACACAGAGGTGATCAACTTAAAAATTATTACAGCCTTCCTTTTATTATCTTTAAAGAAGAACTAAACCACAAAATATTAACATTTGGGTAAGATAAGGCAGTAATACGGTACCCAGGATAAACTAAAGTTAATATAGTTATAATAGTTTCCTTTGTGTCTAGGTTAGTTCTGTTTCAGAGAAGCACAATTTCACTGCCAATGGACGAGTAGCTACAGAACGCCCAGTTATCGCACGTGTGAGTGTGCCATTTGTAGATCTAGCTGGATGGACCACATGTGCAAAAATGCCCATTTGCCAGCTCTCATTTGTTGCCCGCCCCTTCTATGGCATTGAGCCCAGTGCATCGGAAGAAGGAAGAAGCAAATCTGTGCATGCCCAGAATGGATCAAGAATCACTGTCAGCAGAAGCACAGAACTTCATAACGTGACATTAACTGTAACAGCTAAATAAGACCCAGATGCACTACATGCTAAGTTTTGCACTTCTAAATAGCACAAAATGTGTATTAGGTTGGGTACGATGTGCAAAGCCCCAATCATTTCTGGACCTCACGCAGGCCCCACTATTAGGTTTGCTAATATCCCCCATATCTCACATCGCCATGTCAAAGTTCACTATTTTCACCATACCATAAACCAGATGTGCGGTGGTAGTATCTTCTCTTGTCGCCGGCAAACATTGCCTTATTCATTGCGTCCTGTATCTCGGCAAAAAGATAAAATGACGATCTTGGTAAACCCCGAAATCGGCGATCGTGTTACAGTAAATGCTGGAAAATAGTCTAACACTCCCCCAGGACCCTTATTAGTATTAGGAAACACTTCACAACGTACTGACACCTCCCAACGACCCATTGACAGGTTACATGTATGGGCACATATGCAGGTTCGCTACCTCAGACTTGGTGATTTTAAATGGCTGAACTTAACACAGGGAAATTCTTATTGACGTTTTATAAATACCATCAAGTAGAGAAAAGTTAACAACCTATTAAAATATGCACCTGCGCTATAGCTAGTAAAACACACTGAAGAGGGAAACACAGAGTTCCAAGCGTTCTCCCTATGACTGTGTGTACCCAGATCTTTGAAAAATGACAGACAGGTTCTTGCAGATCCTGTCTGTCATCTTTTAAAAATCTGTACTGTGCTTTACTGTGCCCATCTTAACGCGGTATTGCATCTCCCCCCTGTATCATATATTACAGTGGTTGACTTGTAGTCTATTTGATCTTGATTGACTGATATTGAGCTCCCTCTACTGTAAGACACCATTAACTACAACCATTAAATAATATGAAAGGGGGAAAAAACACTCAAGAGGGGCCTCATCTACCCAGAATCGCAAATCGCTCCGGGCAGATGTGGCTTCCAGTATTTAATACTGGGTTTGCTCCTAGGGCTAAATCCCAAAAGGAATTTTACCCCAGCACCAGGTTAAGACCAGCCATTAGCTTAAATTGTGGAGTTAAAAGTGGTGCAAACCCTTTATTAAAAACAGTGCGCCAGTTGCACAGGTGTCTTTTGCGAATCTTGGGAAGCCGGTGTTAAAAATCATGCTCTACAACCAGCACAAATGCGATATTGAATCGCTAGTGCACTATTAAGAAGTTAAAGTTGTGCTAAGCGGTAGCGAGGCGCTTAGCGTGACTTTAACTCTGAATACCTGCAGAGCGCCACTGGGTAAATTGCCTCAAAGGACTTTTTAATAAAATGTGCAAAGTTCACCTGTGCTCATAATCTGCAGCAACCAATCAGATGTACACAATAATATTGTATAAATTACAATACAAAGGGGCACATACATTTACCAATCACCAAATATTGTATATGATCGATCGGTGGCCAATTTTCAACTGATAATGAAATACAGTATTGCCATCCGCACACATTGCGATCACCCAATGTTGCTCAATGGATCACACACGCACACTAGTGCGCACTTTTAAAAGCACCATCGCATCGTAATGGCAATTAAAATGTCTTCTCTTGGTCCCCAAATCCCAGATATTTCTCTTATCTGGCAACTGTCTTGCCTTGTTAACTTACCAAAAAACAGCTTGAAGTGAGGTGGGATTAATGGAGGAAAAAGCCCTCCATGTGTCCAGAACTGCTGGCATAGTAACATGAAATACAGCCTTAAGTTAGAGAGCACCGACCTCCACAGTAGTGTGAAATCCCTTCTCTTGGTCCCTGACCCCCAGGTGGGCTTAAAGGAGCAAAAAGCCCTCCACAGTCCTGTGGCCATTGCATGTGTCCAGAACTGCTGGCATAGTAACATGCAATACAGCCTAAAGTTAGAGAGCACAGTCCTTAACAGAAGCAGAACCTAAACCAGAATACTGACAGGTGGGAAGTTCAATGTAGTTCCAATCCTGACAAGGTTGTAAGGTTGTAACTGCTAATAAAGACCGTTCACCTATTGAATTACAAACACACTGTGAACTTTATCCGGTGTGCGCCAGCATCCCATTTCTTTTAAAGTATTCACACAGGGCCCCTGCTATGGTTGCTTTGGTGATCCATACACCCCTGCGTGTAAAAGCCTTAAATATTAATGCTTGTTATTGGTGCTTTACATCATATAAAAGGAAGATTCTTTTTTAAAGTTTCAAAAATTATTTTTTTAAAAGAAATAACACAATAGAAATATTCTTTGACATAGAAATAAAAGTTAAAAGGTTTTTGCATTAACAATGTATCTGTAAACATGAAGCGTTTTAATGACACCACTGTGACTATTTTCTTTTCAACACTTTCCCCAGTTTCAGGAAAGGGTGGGCCACTTTTAGGGGTTTCCTGGGTTTTTTTTTAGTTCACTTTGCTGGGTAGACGCGTTTAGAGACACCCTTGAGAATCTTGTTTTGGAACACAACTCCCACTTATCGCTTCACTAGGTTTCTTTTTTGTATAGTGATCAGGTTTAGCTTGACCAGGCTGGGAGAGGAAATAAAAATGTTACGCTAGGTTGAGCTGCAACAGTGAGGGAATAGTTTTTTTCCATCTGCACTTTAACAGTATGATTATATAGGAGGTAGGAGTGCATGTTCCTTATATTAATTGCAGTTGTGAAGGGAGCCTAAATAACTGTATAAACTACCCCTGTAGTGGATTTCTATGGGAGGAACTGTAAGATTATAGCCTTATAATCTTACAGTTCCAGGAGGAGAAGGAAACCAGAAGCCCCAAAGGGGTAGGTTATAATAAATAATGCACCCCGAACTGTAAATTATAAGGATATTAGAAGTCACCTTGGAGTTCCGTGCCCTGTATAAAAGGTACTCGGCCTGCAGCCTCGTGCTTTTATATGGTCACGGAACTCCTCGGTTCCATGACCATATATCCTTATAATGTACAGTTGGGGGTGCATTATCCACTATATAACATATGCATAGCCATATGTTCCCACTGCAGTTCTCTACATTAAAAATTTTCATTTTTAATAACAGATTCCTTCTACCATATTTACAGAAGGAAACACTGTTCAGTTGATTAGTATCAGCAGTGCCTCTCTAACTACTTCCAGCTGCGAGGGGCATCTGTGCAGACCAGCTCACCAATCCTAATACATTACCCTTCTCAAAATTTTATATTTTCATTGAAATTATGCCCCAAAAGTGGAGGAGAGTCTGGAAGGTGTTGAAAACAATGGAAGACCTTGAAGTAATTAATACAAATGCCCATTATCTCACAGGAGAAATAATTCCTTCAAGAACATTTGGGGAAAAGATTAAAGGGAGATGTACAGAAAGCCATAATCTCAGCATTTCAGTAGTTGTAAATGATCGGATATTTTGCAAACCTTTGGCAAACGATTTTCCAAAAATTACCCGACCCCCTTCACCGTATTCTATATCAGCGCCACTAGGCAAGGAAGAAAAAACTTAACATTATATCGATCTACAGTATTACACCATAGGAAATCACAAAAATGTGGACCCAAGACTATATTCATTCAACCAAAGGGTAAATAGACACAAATACAATACTTACCCTATATACTTGAGAATAAGCCAAGGTTTTTAATTTTAAAATTACCCAGAAAAGCTAACCTCAGCTTATACTCGGTCCACACATTACTTACCATACATGCAGCTGCAAACCGGAGCAGTCAAGAGAGACGGCGCAAGCATGTACAAAGGTGCGAGCATGCACGAAGGCGCGAGCGTGCACAAATGCGCAGGAATGTCGGAATGTAAGATACGCGCCTCCTCTCAGCCCATCACCGGACATACTGTGATGAAGGAGCAAGGAAGGACTGACTCTCCTGTCAGTGGAGCTTGTAAGAGCCAAGTGCCTCTTCTTCTATGGGGTTTTAGAGGTGGGCAGTTTGTTGAACCTTGCCACTAAAAGATTTGTTGAACCTTGCCACTCCAGATGTTAAGAAATTACATCTCCTAGCAATCAAAGCATGCTGGGAGTTGTGGATTACAAGCATCTGGAGTGCCAAGGAATTGGGGGTTACTGGATTCGGCTGCGGTATTGGCACCAATACTGTATGGGAATTCTGCTGTTTATTATGGTATAAAAAGGTCCTTGTAAAGGGCAACTAAAGCCTCAAAACAATACTGAATCAGAAGGCAGAACACCTTGATATAAATGCAGTGCCCCACTTCTCATTTTAATGTGTTTGCTGAGAAATTTTCCTTTATAACATGGGCTATGTGTTTTATTTCCCAGCATTCCAATATAATAAAATGATATTGACTAATTACAGGTTTGCAGTAGTGGTTATAATTTATATACTCGGTTTATACTCAAGTCAATCAGTTTTTAATCAGTCATTAACTGTAACACTGTCTGGCCAAGTTGTCCCTTTTTTCCTACAATTTAATTCTAAATTCAGCATCTGAACAAATGTACCAAAAAAGCCCTTTGTTCTGTAAGAGTCACTGGTTCCATTGCTTGTGTCCTAGTTGAAAGCTGTAGTCAACCATCACCCAGGACAAACTGTTGTACAGATATTGTTGGGAGATGTAGGAACATTTAACTAATAATATACTGATCTATATGGATGGAATAAATATAATATCTCATTGTTAGGCCATGGGTACCTGGACAGTTGCTAGACAAATCAAGGCTTCTATAATTTATTGGGAAAGCTAAACAGCTCAGAAAAGCTCATGTTACATACTAATGAGGGTAAAATATGATGGCAGTCTTTCAGTCCCTAACCTACTGTACATTCCAGTCTTATCATTGCAAGATACTAATTCCCAGAAACACAGGTACAATTCTGTACAGAAACTTTCAATGTCTACATACAAAATATTATATAATTAATTTGGCTTGAATTCTTTCTATTTCTTCTTCTTCCGTTTTATTCTTCCGCTTTTTTGAACTGTATCTCCTCCCACAGTTTTTGAGCTAGAGACATGAAATTCGGTACAGACGTGCGAGGCATGAAATTCGGTACAGACGTGTGGGGAATCCACAGAAGCATTACGGCATTATTGGTGAATTTCGGGACATTTTTTCACATAGACTATAATGGTAACAATCCTCAAATGTGGATATTTCAAAACAGTTTCATGGTCATAAATACAAACCCCCAACCCCCCACACAGACACAGGTACACCCACCTACTGACCTACTTTTCCATTCCCATGGAAGCCATACTTAAGGGGGACTATAGTCAAAAAACTAATTTTGATCAATCATCAATGAAAGTTAGTTAAATAGTCATACATACAAAAACACATTACCCCCAACCTCATATGGGTACACACACCTACTGACCTACACTTCCATTCCTGTCGCAGCCATACTTAAAGGGTAAATAAAGTTAAAAAAAAAACAAATTTTGATATATCCTCAATAAAATTTAGTTTTATGGTTGTAAACACAAAAAAAGACATACCCTCTCAACCAGACCCAGGTACACACACCTACTGATCTACTTATCCATTACTGTGGCAGCCATACTTAAAGGGTAACTGAAGTAAAAAAAAGAATTTAGATTTATCCTCAATAAAAGATAGTTTTATGGTTGTAAACACAAAAAGACATACCCCTCAACCAGACCCAGGTACACACACCTACTGATCTACTTATCCATTACTGGCAGCCATACTTAAAGGGTAACTAAGATCAAAAAAACTAATTTTGACCAATCATGAAAAAAGTTTGTTTTTTAACTTCCAACCTGATCCAGGTACACACGCCTACTCACCTACCCTTCCATTTTCCAAAAAAAAGTTTTGACTAATCATCAACAAGGTTTTTTTTTTTTAACCCCCCAACCTTACCCAGGTACATACTACTGACCTACTCTTCCATTACTGTGGCAGCCATACTTAAAGGGAAACTAAAGTCAAAAAAACTAATTTTGAACAATCATCAAAAAATTTAGTTTTTTTAACCCCCAACCTGAGACAGGTACACACACCTACTGACCTACTCTTCCATTTCTGTGGCAGACATACTTAAAGGGTAACTATAGTCAAAAATGAATTTTGATCAGTAATCAAAAAAGTTTGTTTTTTTAACTTCCAACCTGACACAGGTACATACACCAACTGAGGTACCCATTCATTCATGTGGCAATCATATTTAAAGGTTAAGTATAGTAAAATAAATATAACACATTTTGACAAATCATCAAAAAAATGAATTTTGATCAGTAATCAAAAAAGTTTGTTTTTTTATCCCCCAACCTGACACAAGTACACACACCAACTGACCTGCCTTTTTTTCATGTGACATTCATGTGACATTCATGTGACAGCCATATTTAAAGGGTAAGTTAAAAATTTTTTCTCATCATTGGCATTATTGAGTTTTAAAATCTGCAGAACAAACACACATGTTCCCTCAGATATCTTAATAATCAATAGAACTAGATATCCTTATAATCCAGAGAATTAGATCTCTTTACAATCAAAAGAATTAGATCTCTTTACAATCAATAGAATTAGATCTCTTTATAATTAATAGAATTAGATCTCTTTATAATCACTAGAATTAAATCTCTACAATCAATAGAATTAGATCTCTTTACAATCAATAGAATTAGATCTCTTTACAATCAATAGAATTAGATCTCTTTTCAATCAATAGAATTAGATCTCTTTACAATCAATAGAATTAGATCTTTATAATCAATAGATTAGATCTTATTTTCACCAAACCAATCAATAGAATTAGATCTCTTTACAATCAATAGAATTAGATGTGTACCAGCAATACCTTTCCCTGTGTACATAAGTCACTGGTTAGAATCCAGCTGTGATATCTTGTTCAGGGCATTGCAGTAATAATTATCCCCTATTCCTTTCCAGTTGGAGGATTTCTAAGTTTTAGTCGAGTCTCATGAGGGGAAATCCCTGAAGCTGCTGGTGTACAACATGGAACCAGACACGTGTAGAGAGGTGTATGTCACCCCCAACGGAGCTTGGGGCGGAGAAGGAAGGTAAGTACCACTTGTTTAGTATAACATATACAAAGAGGCCGTTTCTAATCTATAAATCAGGAAATGATACGGGTTCTATACAGATGGGTCGTGGTGTAACCATACCCAATAATCTTAAAGCCACACTAACCCATTTACAGCAAGGCATATGTATGACTTTAAGACCGGATTAGCGGCACTTTTTGTGTGACATTTGTTTAACACCAGCAAATAAAGTTTACTCATTCATTTCAACAGAAAAGCAATCTGCTGATTGATGTGGTTAGATTGTAAGACAAGATGCTTCTATATGGTCTGGGAACTCCTCGGTGGCGTAATATCCTTATATTACACTGTAGGTAGCGTATTATCACATATTATAGTTTGGTCATTTCATTAAGTCAGAGTGAGCCCTATTTTCATTCACTAATTTTGTTTTTCTGTTGCAGTTTGGGATGCGCTATTGGGTACAGCTATCTACACAGAATCCCCTTGCAACCGGTATCGCCAAAGAAAAACAAATACGTGAAACCACCTTTTTTTTTCTCTGTTTCCTCCCACAGTCTGCCCTGCCCTACATTAACGTAATTGGTGGGAGGAGTGTCATTGGCTTTGACTGGGGGTACAAGTATATTGTATATAAATTATGTTCACCCCAAAATAACTTCTTCCCTTGTTAGATATGATGTAAGGCTGGGTACCCCGCAGCACTCGGCCGGGACAATTGTGCGACGGTTGTGGCAAATTCGGCCATTGCCGAAAGTGCAAACGATCGATCGGAATTTACCACATGTCCATTCATCCAATCCGAACGAATGAACGATCGAGGTCAGTCATGGCTGTCCTTCACACAGCCAGGAAGTACAGAGGAACTAGGATCTTACATAGGTAGGTAAACCAGAGGATTCCATTCCACCGAGGAGCTCATGTGATGCTTAGAGCTGGTGGACATGACACCCATTTTATTTAAGTGGAGCCATTCACTGTTACCTTCCTATATTGATCCCTGTTAATAAATTAAACATCACAATTTAATTTGTTATTCCCCGGGACAAGTCAATGTGACGGAAAACACAGACTCGGTTCCAGCGACGGAACATTCCATTTCAGATCATTTGATTCCCTTGGACAATTTGGACCTGGAGAATATGACTTAAATGTGGGAAATGAACAGTTACCAGAAGATAATAGCATGGAAGACCTGTAGAAGAATAATTGGAATTCACCAGTCCTTCACAGCTTCTTCACTGTAACATGCTACTGGAATCTTTTACTTTTTTTTTAAACTCTTTAAATTCCGTACTGTACATTTTAATGCCTCGAGATGCATATCGGCCCAACGCTGGGACAATTGATTGTCTTTTGAAAGTTAATATATATTTATATATACAAATTATTGTATTTGGGTACCGTACATAAAAGGTACTAAAATTATTAGTCAGATCCTTGTTGCTGCCACTCTTCCTATTGGTCCTTTTGTACTTAGTGAGGTGTCAAAGGAAGATTTGGCTGGTTAGAAGGTGTAAACAGTAGCAAAGGAACTTGGGAAGAAAAGGTAGGGCAACAACCAGATCACAGGAAGTTTTAGAGAAATTACAACATTTTATAAAGGAAAAAATACAGTCATAAGAAAATGGTGGAATCTGTTGTGTGTGATGTTTTTAAACCTGAGATAAGATTCAAATAATTTTAAAACCTGGTAAGGACCAGGTCATTTTTTTTTCTATTCTAAGTAAAACCTTAGAATTGAAAGAAAGGTAAGACTCCATTTCTCTAATGACTGTAGAAGCTCAGGTCCTCAGTATATATAGAATTTGACTTAAAACAAGATCAGTGGTAGATCTTTCCTTCCGACTTGGCGCTTCAGAAAGATTGGAAAGTGTAGAGAAGGATAAATGAAAGCAGAGTTTTACTTAAGTAATAAGTAATAAGATAAACTTGTTTCTACAGTGCCCTTTAAATATTTAATTTTCTACAAAAAAATCTATGTGTTTTTTTGTTTTTGTGAACTATACACCCTAAAGGTAGCCATAGATTAGCATCTTGTATAGATCACAATTCATTTAAGATCCTCTGGCTGAGTGACCATTAATTCAGTGATCCTGCAGGTATAGGAATCTCTTTCTGTCGGCCCCCTTATTATCATACTGACACCTTCTGGATTGAGCAGGTATGATGGACATCTTCAAACCTTCCCGCTCGCTAGAACTTTTTATTTTCTATAGAAAGATCATTTGGATCAGCCTTTTTTGTGTTATAGATATAGACATTGAGTAGCTGAAACCCTGAATTGTGGTAATAAAACCTGCTAGTCTATGGTCGACTTTACTGTGTAAGGTGATCTGACAGGCAAATAAATATAATTTAATGAAATTATCGTTGGGGCATTGGCTAAAGTTTCCCAGTGCAGTTTATTTTCATCAACCAATCGAATGTTACCTTTTTTACTAGGTTAATGCTGTTGGATAACATTTAATTATTAACCTTTTATTAAATGTTAAGGTTCGGGTATTATTTTTATTTACACTAATCATTAATGAACTAGTAGAGAGAAGTCTGTTTTTATTTTTATTGAGGGGGGGAGTGAAAAACCATTTTCATTTTTTCCCAAACTTTCAATTTCTTTTCTGCTATGGCCTTAAGTACTTTTCCTTGCAGACATATTAAGATACAAGCTGCTATTATATTGTAATACAAATATTGCATATGCAGAGGAATAGCAATATATAGAACACTGGTGCCTTAGATTTGAGCACACAAAGTACAAGTTGCTTTATTATGTGTATTGCTGTATAATTTACTGAATGGCAAAGTGTACTTTGAGGTTACGTCCAATGGATTTGGAGAATCTTTGGTTTGACATGAAGTCACAATTTCCAATATTTGCCTTTCTGTCTTCTGGATTGGTTCTCTATTACAGACCATATAATGCTGCTTGTAACTGTTGGGTATTAAGAAGGGTTAATATTTAAGGTCACCTGTGGAATTGTTGGTAAGTACATGGTTATTGCTAAGGAGGGTTGACTTTGGGCTGGGCTAGGAAGATCACATAGGAGGTATAGCATATCAGCGAAGCTAAATCTTGATTTCAAGGGGCAATTAACTGGCCATTAATGCAGATGATGTCTTAATGGAAGTCAAACAATGTTCCCTCTCTTTTTCAATTAGAAGTGTGCGCAAATATATATTTTCTGTGCGCATACCAAATAACGTTTTGTACACTACGCACAACAGTGTCGTTTACGAGCGTACGGCTTAGATGAAACACTTAAGACAAACCTATATATTTGATACCAACTAGACAGATGATCCAATTATGAATGTACCCCTTTTCCCATGGTCCACTGCAGCTGGTGAAATGCATACAAAGCTACAAGGATTCTGTTAAATGGAACGTTTGCAGCAGATGACACAAAGGGCTGAGGTAAAAAGAGGGTCACCAGCATCCATAATAAGTCTTCTAGGTTACAAATGGCTCCATCATATTTCATTAAAATAGAGTTTTATGGGTATGTCCACTGAAAAAAAACTTCCAAAATGTAGATTACCCCCCCAAGCCCACTGTCGCGATATTCACAGTTTCAGAAGATGCTCCTGAACTTCTTAACCTGACCCAGTGCCTCGCGGCTCCTACTCTGCCGCCATTACTGCTGACAGCCGCTCCACCTCCTGGTTGCGGCTGTAAGCGTTGTGACGTCACGCCCAATCGAGATGTCACGGTGCAAACAGTGACAAAGTGCTTTTGCTCGAAACTTGCTCGAAACAGGGGCAGTTCAGGAGCATCTTTGGAAACTGAATAGTGGGAAAGTGGGGTTTGGGGGGGTAATAACATTTTAGAACAAAGTTTTTATTTGTGTGGACTTGCCCTTTAAGGACAAGTGAAAATATGTAAAAGTGTTTACCAATAGTAACCTGTAATCTAAAATGTAGTAAATGTCACAAAATCACAGCACTATTTATTTTTATAAACTGTTGGAGGTGTATATTTTGGGATACAATTTTCCTATAAATCAATATATCTGTACGGCATTTTACATAATCGGTTAATATTTGTAATGTCCCATATTGTTCTAAAATTGTCCACTTCCCCATTGAACACATATTTACACGTATTTTAAAGCAGGTTCTTCTTTGTTAAGAAAGCAGTATTTCCCTTCGTCTGTATCTGAACCACTGAATTCCTGACCGATAAAATGAATAATCGGTAGATCCATTAGTTGGGATATTGGGCAGAAAATCTGCTTGTGTGTTTCACGCCTAAAGGTTCCCCATACCTTAGCACTTATCTGCCAACTGATCTATGACATCCAATCAATATTTTCAGAACCGCCCTTTCTGTTCTATTATGTGAAAAAGAAAAGGAAAGGCAGTTCCGGAAATATTGATTGGGTATCGCGGATCAGACAGCGTGTAAGTAATGTATGGGCACCTTGTTCTGCTGTAATTTGTAACATTGTAGTGAGTATAGAGCCTGAACTCAGCTCCCTCTACTTGGATACAATGTTACAAACGAACTGAATGTGAAAGAAGGAGGGAGGAGGAGAACATTTCTAAAATGCCAGGTAAAAGCTGCTGCAGGCTTTATAACTGTGGCCCCTGTGACTAGCAGGGGCCACGTTTTTTCAGACTCGCGGCTGTTATTTCGATAATTATTGTAAATTCTATAATTATCGAATTTATGGGCCGTTCACTAACCCTAGAATGTATCGTTTGCTAACCCTCAAAAGTATCATTTGTTTTCAGTAACCCTCGAAAGTAACGGCTGATTTCTGTAACCCTCGAATGTGTGGATCGTTTTGCTAACCCTCGAATGTATCGTTCGCTAACCCTCGAAAGTATAGTTTATTTTCGGTAACCCTCGAAAGTATCATTTGTTTTGGTAACCCTCAAAAGTATCATTTGTTTTGGTAACCCTCGAAAGTATCATTTGTTTTGGTAACCCTCGAAAGTATCATTTGTTTTGGTAACCCTCGAAAGTATCATTTGTTTTGGTAACCCTCGAAAGTATCATTTGTTTTGGTAGACCCTCGAAAGTATCATTTGTTTTGGTAACCCTCGAAAGTATCATTTTGTTTTAATTAACCCTCGAAAGAATAGTCCGATTTTGGTACACCTCGATAGTATCAGTGATTTCGTTAACCCTCGAATTTATGGTATTTTTGGAACCCTCGAAAGTATCGTTTGGTAACCCTCGAATTGGCCGTAACCTTAAATGTAGCTTGCGCAAAAACCGACAATTGTCCGCTCGTGTTCCACAAGTGTTTTAAAAAGTGTTGGTGATAGTGAAATGTTCCCCAGACCATTTCCCAGGTGCCACAGCCATTTAGAGCTAGTTACCCATTGTTAGTTTAGCTGTAAAATGCCTGGGGCCTCATTTACTCAGTGCTGCAAATTGCTCCGGCAAATATGGCATCTGGTATTTAATACTGGATTTGCACCTGGTGGTAAATCCAAAAGGGTTTTACCCCGCACCACATTTAAGACCAGCCATTAGCTTTATAAATAGATTGCACCGGTTGAACGGGTGTCTTTTGTGAAACTGGTGCAGCCAGTGCAATTATGGAGTTAAACGTGTGCTAACCTATTATATTGGTTAGCACTACTCATTGACTTGAATGGGTCTGAATTCGAACTTTCTAAATTTCTCTGAAGTTCTAAAACGGACCTAACTTTATATAGTTTGGCCATGTCTACATACCGCGCATCCACTGAAACCTATTCTGTCCTTCCAATCAGTATTTCATTGGTGGCCAGTGTCGCGCATACACACTAATGTATGTATACACGCCCGCCCCACCTAGTACAGCGTGCGCCTCTTACCAACTAGTAAAGTGTTCCCACTAAAAGAACAGCAGTGACAGTGTCAGAAGGAAGAAACTCAGCTGTAGTTTGACAGGCCAAGGTTTTTCCCCCGTTTTTTTTGGGGGGGGCGCGCATGTATTGAGGTGGGCACATAGGGCACTAAATAGTAGAAATTACCTTGCAGAGTAGCATTAGGGGCCAGACGGGCAGACGAGTCTGTGACTGAGAGTCAGCTGTTGGCTATTGAGTTAGCCGAGGGAACGAAGCTTGTACGTTTCTGGGATTTCAACATTTAAACCTGGTGGATAGGGTGGGAGGACATCCCTTTAAAGGATATGTCCACCCCCAAAACTAAAATGTAATCCACTACTGGCCCACTGTGTAGTGTCTAATAATCCTTACATTACATCTCTGTTCCAAATGGTTATCTGCAGTGTCTAGTCAAAGTCCAGGAAAGAGTATTGTAGGAGCTGTCTGTGAGTCATCCAGTCCCTGCTATTTCCCTACCTCAACAAGGTATGTCACATGTGCACAGGAGCCCTCCCTCCCTCCCTCCTGCTCAAGCTATCTTTGTTAAATAGTGCCATAGCTTTTCTGTAGTGTAGGGCTCCCTATCCCACCCCCAACCTTCAGGTTCGATTGTCTAAAAAAGGATCAGAACAGTACTTACTATCCACAATCCTTCGTTCCCCCGTGTGTTCAGCAAAGCCGGCAGCGGGCCCGTGATTGGCTGCCGGTCCGGCCCCCTGCTTGCAGTTTCGGCAAGCCGAGTGCCGAGATTGAGCCAAGGGGGAACAAAGGATTGTAAGTATCGTTGTGATCTTCTTTAGACAACCAAATCTGGCAGTTGGGGGTGGGATAGCGGGCCCTACACTACAGAATTTTTTTTTCAAGGGTAGAGTACCCTTAAACTAAGTATATGCAATAGATTATCTGGACAATTAAAGAATGGGGTTAAAGATTAGGTAAGTAAAGCACAGGCCCACCATCCACAGGACAAAGCTCTGTGATCCGGGAAAACCAGAACTGGCCCTTTAGATTAGGTTTCTCCTATCTAAAAACAGGACAGTGGTTGTATATAGTAAATAATGTACCCCCTACTGTAAATTATAAGGATTATTATAAGTCACAGAGGAGTTCTGTGCTTTTTATACAGGGCACGGAACTCTGAGGTGTTTTCGAATATTTGTATAATTTTCTGTAAGGGATACATTATTCATTATAATTCACCCCTTTTCCCCAGTATTTCAACCTCACCTGACAACATGTGTTCCTGTCCCCCCTCCTTTCCCCCCCTACCTGCCGCTCGCACATGCACAGGTAACTTCCACCACCAAACCGCGACCACCAAAGTTACTGAAGCGGATGTTCCTGTCAGCCACATTATTAAGCCTCCCGGCAGTGAAAGGCTGCTTGCGTATGGAGGGAACATTCGCGGCTTGTAGTTTGATGAAAGTGCCACAAGGGGTAGGGGGTGGGTGCGGGGTTAGGGGATGCTGCACGCATCACTTCCTTGTTAGAATCGGCGGACTGCTACTATTATAAGGAAATCATTTACAGACGGATCCCATTAGGATAGCGGAGGGCTAGATTATATACAAATAACCTACATTTTCCGTGGCAACCTATGTATAAGGCTGGGTACACACCATGCAATTTTCCATATATCGGTTGGCCCAAAAAGTTGAAAGGTTGGTTGCGGACTGATATCCTTCAGGTATAGCGGTAAATAACAGCTGATTGTGTGATCCCCTATGGACTGCAAGATTGTCCTTTTCTATGACCGTCAGGGATTCGCCCAGCCAACTGCTCGCTAATATCGAATAGTCAGCCAGGCCAAAAAATGAGAACATGTACCAGCCCTTATATGTGCTATTTTTAAAGTGTGTACAGACCCTAAAAAATACAGTGGGCAAATGGTTAAATGTAAAGATCTATATAGAGAATGGTCCTCCTGTAGGCTGATAGAGAAACTCTGCTCACTCAGGTACTGATGTAAGTTTAGGTTACCAGAAAGTCTTAATCACAGTGTTAAAATGTCTCATGTTACAGGTAGTTCATATAATGTGTGCAGATCTTAGGCAAAAAAGTGCATTATAATTAGCAAAAAACCACATTTATTTTCCAATAAATTAAAGGCATTTGATCATTAACATATATAAGAATTACAGACAAAGTATAATGAAAAGTCCATATGCACACTAATCCCCAGGTGGGTGCAGAGAGTCCAATTCCCTACTTCAGAGGGAACAAGGCAATCAAAAAGATACAAGGTGGATGCACTCCAAAATGGAACGTTTATTATAAGCCAAACATCAAACAGAAAATATGAGTTTCGAGGGTAACACCCCCTTCATCAGGGTGTTACCCGAAACGTCGTATTTTCTGTTTGATGTTTGGCTTATAATAAACGTTCCACTTTGGAGTGCAGTCCACCTTGTTTTTAATTACAGACAAAGCCTGGTCAGTAACTTGTCTACTTCTAGTTCTAGTGCGGACAGTCTCTCCAGAAATGTTCATCCTTGTCGGCGTCATCGTTGGTGATCTTGATAGTGTCCTTGCTTTTGACTTCTTTTTTGTCTTTGCTTTTCTTTTTTCATCATTTTTTTTTCTCTTCTTCATCATCTTTTCTCTTTCTCATCGTAACATTTCTACTTCTACTAGGACAATTTCTCCAGAAATTCTTCATCCTTGTCGGCGTCATCGTTGGCGATCTTGATAGCGCCTTGCTTTTGAATTTTCCTTCTTGTCTTTGCTTTCTCTTTTCATCATCTTTTTTGTCTTCCTTATCTTCTTTTTTCTCTCTCGTCATCTGTTCTCTTCTTCATTTTTGTAATATTTCTACTTCTGGTATGGACAATTTCTCCAGAAATTCTTCATCCTTGTCGGATCATGTTGGCGATCTTTGATAGCGTCCTCGCTTTTGACTTTTCCTTCTTTGTCTTTGCTTTTCTTCTTCCATCATCTTTTGTTTCTTCATCTTCTTTTTTCTCTTCTTGTCATCTGTTCTCTTCTTCATCATTGTAATTTGTCTACTTCTGGTATAGACGATTCAGAAATTCTTCATCCTGTCGGCGCCCTATTTGCAACCTTGATCGCATCCTTGCTTTTGACTTTGCTGCTTTCTCTTCTTCATTGTCTTTGGGGTCTGATTCGGAGCCTGATTTAATCCTGTAATCAGAACCCACCACACTGACATTGTTAATATTCTAAAAATAGCCAATTAAGATATTTATCCTAAAAGTAAACATGAGCTGGGCCCATTTTATACAATATGAATGGCAGTACACATGTAAGAGTCCAACATTCATCTAAGTGTTACCCTCGAAACGTGTATTTTCTGTTTGATGTTTGGCTTATAATAAATGTTCCACTTTGGAGTGCAGTCCACCTTGTATCTTTTTAATTACAGACAAAGCCTGGTCAGTAACTTGTCTACTTCTAGTTCTAGTGCGGACAGTCTCTCCAGAAATGTATCATCCTTGTTGGCGTCATCGTTGGTGATCTTGATAGTGTCCTTGCTTTAACTTTTCTTTCTTTGTCTTGCTTTTCTTTTTCATCATTTTTTTTCTCTTCTTCTCTCTTTTCTCTTCTTCATCATCTGTAACATTCTACTTTACTAGGACAATTCTCCAGAAATTTCATCCTTGTCGGCGTCATCGTTGGCGATCTTGATAGCGCCTTGCTTTGACTTTCCTTCTTTGTCTTTGCTTTTCTCTTCTTCATCATTTTTTGTCTTCTTCATCTTCTTTTTCTCTTCTTCGTCATCTGTTCTTTCTTCATCTTTTGTAATATGTCTACTTCTGGTATGGACAATTTCTCCAGAAATCTTCATCCTTGTCGGCATCATCGGTGGCGATCTTGATAGCGTCCTCGCTTTTGACTTTCCTTCTTTGTCTTTGCTTTCTCTTCTTCATCATCTTTTTTGTCTTCTTCATTTCTTTTTTTCTCTTCTTTGTCATCTGTTCTCTTCTTCATCATTTGGATTTGTCTACTTCTGGTATAGACGATTTCTTCAGAAACTCTTCATCCTTGTCGGCGCCCTCCTTTGCAACCTTGATCGCATCCTTGCTTTTGACTTTGCTTTTCTCTTCTCATTGTCTTTGGGGTCTGATTCGAGCCTGATTCTAATCGTTAATCAGAACCCACCAACTGACATGGTAATATTCTAAAAAATAGCCAATTAAGATATTATCCAAAAGTAAACATGAGCTGGGGCCCCATTTTATAACTATGAATGGCAGTACACATGTAAGAGTCCAACATTCATCTAAGATTCAATTTGTAATAGAAAAGTGAAATCATAATAAAGGTTTTTTCATATTAATGAATATTATCTCCTGCTGGTACCTGGCTGGCTTTTTGCACATTAGCTGGATACTGCAGAAAGGTTTTTACCCTCCCCAATAATAGTAAGTTTATATTGTACAGTGACCCTAATAAGGTGGTTGGGTAGACTCAACTATTATACAGCTTTATGTTACTGTAGTTATTGTATCCGTGTCCTATATTTCTCATACAGAGATAAGTCTTTCCATATTCTCACCTCCTGAAACATTCAGAACTTTAATTAGTCTTGAAATGTTATTTGGGCGATTTGTAGATTTCAGCCCTGGATAAAGTTGGTGTCAGTAGATCCTTTGCTGTTCCTCTTTTGTCAGGATCTTTTTCCAAGCACCGTTTTAAAAATGTTTGACATTTTTTAGACCTGGAGAAAAAAAAATACACCCACAATTTATGTAATATATATCATTCCTTTAAACCAATATTTATATTAATATTTTATGATAATTCTCTATAAAGATGTAAAGATATCAGAGAATTACATTTCCAAAAATTTAGACAATTTCCCATCATGCTTTCTCTCGTACTTAATGATTCCCAGTATAATATCCAGATAATCACAAGATAGAAGTCAGGGAAATGTGTTAGACTCACCATAATAAAGGATGCAGAGTGGTGGATCTAGCATTAAGGTTATGCACAACAAGTGATTCTCAGAAAGCTGGCGCAGGCTAAAGGTTAAAACAGTAATACATGAGAAACCGTAAATAACAAAGTGGACAATATCGTATGATCATTATTGTTGGGGGTCTGCTTTACTTAGTATTCTTCCTTCAGCCATTTCGAAGATGGTAATCCCCAATGCCCATAGTCACACTGGAAAATAGAAATATAAGAAAAGAATGAAAATCCAATGTTCCCAATAGCATAAGAAGCATCTGAATACAATTAACTGTCATGGCTTTCTATATATAATCTATAGAATTAGTAAAATATATCTTACCGCCATATGTAGCCATTGTTATCGTCAAGCATGTACTCATAAATTTCTGGTGCGATAAAACACTTGGTACCTGCTGAGTTTCTTATTTTCTCTTCTTTCCCTGATAATTGTACGGCCAGGCCAAAATCAGCTGGAATGCACATTTTACTTAATGAATAACTGTACTTTTTAAAACATCTATAGGGCTATGTACAGAGAGCAGTATTATTCTCTATTGCCTCCTCTAGGCAATGCATTGAGCTGATAACGGCTCTCGGTGTATAGCGAATGGTGTTTACCTATTCCGAAACTTTAACACAGCTGTCTTCTGGCGTTAAAGTTTCTGACTTAAAGAGCTGTTATCGGCTCAGTACATAGCTTGCGGCTAATTTAAATAATTATAATAATACATTTCTCTTACAGATTTTCACCTCCCCATCTTCAGTTAATAGGATATTTTGAGCTTTAATATCCTTGTGGACAATCCTTGCTTGGTGTAGATAGACAGTCCCTGGGGAGATTGATGAAATATTTAAATCAACACCTTGCATTCAGAAGGTCCCTAACACCTGGCTGTTATATACTGATCGAGACATTCCAGGTTATTTATTGCCAACAGATTCTTGTGCAAGTCATTCTGAATATAAGATCCAGTCGGATGACTAGCGAAACATCTTCAAGAACAAAACTTCAAATTCAGTTGATGTAACTGAATATAACAGATATTTAACTATAGAATTGTCTTTAAAGTATTCTGAATATATTAATTTGGTAATGCTGGTGTGCTATCTGGAAACAGACTTATTAAGGGTAATGTGACCTTTCTGCCTTTACTTACAAATATAATGTGTGGTACTTGGGGAAATTTCAGCTTGGTAAAATACCATAGTGTATTTTTACATAGGACAATTATAAAATAGCAATGAAATTCTATGAAATGGGTTGGAAGAAATAATCCCCAGGGGCTATTAGATCACTAATCTTCCCATGGAACATCCATAGCAAACCTTCTGATCCAATCAATAAGATTATCCTATTAATAACAGTGACTGGACAGTCCCAATCTATTAACTTAAAGGCACTTTCACAATTTAATGTTTTTATTTTCATTTATCATTTCAAATGATTGTTCAATCTCTAGATTTTCCAGTGAGACAAATACAGTTTATTCTTTCTTACTTCAAAACTTCCTTTGTAATGTTCTTATCCAATCTTCCGGCAAAATTTATAATAAAGCTTGTAATGATTTTCAATGAGGTTGTCCAGGGATCCACCGCTGCAATATTCCATCGTTATCTACAGTAAAAGGAAACATGAACAGATTGACTATAGTAAGGATCTTGGTGTGCATAAGGGATTCACAGACAGTATGAATGGGCATGTTGGGGTGTTGGGAAAGGGCCTACACTATTTTGGTAATATAGAATTATTCCAGTCTATTTTCATTTTCATTATGCTTTTATTGAAAAATAGATATTGTAATATATTAATATTTCAATTCGATGACAATGACTGTAAAATATATTAAAGGGCATGTCCACCAATAAAATGGAATTTACACATAGCTGCAGCACCCGCACCCCTAAACACAAAGATCTTAGATTTATAGACTCAGTGTATTGGAAGAGATCAGCAGGGGGACTGGCCTACTGGTGTACTGGGAAATCCCAGGTTGGCCCGAAATAGTAGGCCTTCTTCACATCCCTACAACCATTTCATGAGGCCTCCAGAAACTTTATAGCAACAAGAATTGGTCACTGTCTGATCAGATTAGGACCAGGAGCCTGCAGCTCTTACTAGAATCCCTGAATGATATAGGCTTGAGAAGCTTGAGAGCATCTTATATGAACCAGTTGGTTGAGCGGGCTTGAGGGCATCTTATATGTACCAGTCTGTGTGAGCTGGCTTGAGGGAATCTTATCTGAACCGGTCTGGTGAGCTGGGCTTGAGGGCATCTTATATATACCAGTGTAGGTGAGCTGGTCTTGAGGGCATTTTAATGTACCAGTGGGTGAGCTAGGCATGAGAGTATATAGTACCTGATTATGGGAGCTGGGTATAAGGGCATCTATATGTTCCTATCTGTAGGAGCTGGGCATAAGGGTATCTCATATGTACCTGTCTGGGTAAGCTGGGCATGAGGGCTGGGCATGGGGGCATCTATATGTACCAGTCCGGTTGAGCTGCTGAGGGTATTTATATGTACATATGTGTGTGAGATCTTTTCTATTAATCTTATATTGTCTGTCTGACTATCTATTGTTTAAATGTCTGTCTGTCTGTTTATCTATCTACAGTATCTTTGAAAATCCCACCTCTTTACAGAGATTTGACTTGAGGGGCACTACATGTGTGACACAAATTCGTTGTATAGATGTTGTGGTACCCTTACACTCAGGGGTACATTACTAAGCATTAGGCACAGAGATGAAAAGTATGAGATGGTATTAGTCCCATCAGAGGGGGGACAGGGACCTCAAGGTAAAATAAAGGGAAGTATGGTGGGTTAAAAGGCTAATACGCTGACACCACACGGTCATGTAGATCCAAGGTTTAAGTGGATGGCATAATAACAGCATATAAATAAACCCTTATGAAGGTTGGGGGGAGTGAGATTAACATACCATTAAAGAAAGTTTGTGTATCATTACACATGATTATAAGATGTGAGATATTATTGATTACAGGGTATAGGACAAGGGGTACATAAATATAAGGGTTTACTTGATTATAATATGATGTAATTTCTTGCCATTAAATCATTTTCCTGATTCATGGGGATATGAGGGTGATGTAATTTCCTTGTACCAATTTAAATATGGTGTGTGATTATTTGATTGATACCATTTGTCTGTGGTGTGCCACTCTCAAAACGTCGCTCAGATATGTGAAAAAAATATACAAGATTGATTAAAAATTACCTGTGTGTTGCCTTATACAGATTGTGTAAATTTGGAGGAAATACAGCTATTTCCCATGAGGAATTGCACCAGTTTTCATTGATGGAGTGCTGTGGTCACACTTTTATACATATGAATGACACAAGGGAAAATATCGCCATATAAATAAATATCTTACCCATAACCTGTCCTCTTCGGAGTTTACAATCAGTCCAAGCAGGGTCATAGTAGCGCACAATGTTTTTATGATTTAACCGCGTAGAATGTCAATCTCTCCAAGTGTTTTCTTTTTTTTTTTCATCCTACGTGACAGCCTATAGAATATTTATTTATAAGAAATGGACATATAAATAGCAGTGATCTAGTAGCATGTAATAAAGTATATTATGACATTCGTGACATATAACACTTATTTGCAAACATATGATTGTTTCTATATTCTCACTAATCAAGGTTTTTATGATAATCTTTTTAGATCCATATTGGGTTTACCAAAAAGTATCCTAGGATCTTAGCACCTTACAGTGTCCGAATATAAATACCCATAGTTTGTATTTTAATATGAAGAAGACGAGTATTTTACCCTTTCACGGGGGCGACCTTGACTGCTGCTTCCTGGTCTCCATCCGCTAGTTGAACCTTTAACAAAGAGATAACTTTTGATTTTAAATGAATGCAGAAAAATCTCATTTCATCAAAGTAATTAAGGTTTTAAACTGGAAAATAGAGTGAAAATTCTAATTAGATATTACCATAGAAAACTTACTTTGTAGACTTTACCAATCCTCCTTTACCAATGAGCTTACACTCCTCAAGATTTGTATCGGAGCCTAAGAAATAATAACAAAGAAATGATGTATTTCTGTCAATGTCTTCCATTCTATCAAAAAGAAAATGTTCATTTAAAACAAGAAAAGATATGCTGCACTTCTTACCTGAGAGATTTTGATATTGCCTTGCGCTTCCTCAATCTGCCCTGGTACTTCATTTCCTTAGTTGAAGTGATAAAAGGATAATAGATAAATTAATATAAATAATAATATAATAAAAATATTGTAAATAATATAGAATAAATCTATTCAATGAAAAACTAATTATAAATAGAACAACCCAGAAGGACAGTTGTGTATATAATGAATTACAGATCAATTGTTAGAAGAAGGGCTAAATCATTTGGATAGATAAAAATATCGATCTCCGTGTATGTAGTTTTTCCGATCGGAAAAACAAGATCTTGCCAGTGGAACATTTGCTGTTGACCCCAATCAAGGCTCTATCTCTCCGCAAATTTCCCTTGAAAGATTAGCAGCACACGGTGGGGAAATCAATCAAAAGAATATTTGCCCGTGTATGGTATCAAGGCAATGTTAAAGTTAGACAGTAAATATATAAAATATATATCACTATGTGACAGATTACATTATAAGACTTTACACCACAATAATTAAAAAGTCTTACCTTCTTCTTGCAACAAAAAATTCAACTACGAAATATTCTTTTGAAAGCGTTTTTGAAGCTATTCCAGCCCATGGTTCTCGTTAGGCATACGTCAGGATAAAAAAAAGTAAAATACCTTTGGGTTAAGAATTTTTTTAAAAGAAACCAAAAAATAAAATGTTGGAAAAAAGGTAACATAGGGATAACTTCGATTTAGCCTGGTGATGGAATGTGTTATAGTTGTACACGGCATTATGGTTTTTATATTGTATTGTAAAAAGAAAGGGGTAAAAATAATCCTATTTAAAAAAGAACTTAAAAAAATTAAAGGAATGCTTACATAAAACATTTGTTGTCAATAAACCATTATGACATCACAACATATGTATCTGTGATCTGAGCTTAATAGGAAAGGGTAATATAGGGAATATTTATTATCCTGTGATGTAATGTATATATTTGTACAGGGCATTATGGCTTTTACGTTGTATTTTTGTAAACCCTATTTTTTTAAAATGTGGTAAAAATAAATACAATCTAAAAATCGATACTAAATGTTAAATTAATGTGTAAAGTAAAAGGACATTCTTGTCCTGATATCTAGGATGCCTAGAGAACATGTATTTAAAAAAAAAACTGCACAAAAGTGAGAATACTGAAATGGAGGAGAACATAAAATATTTACTAACCTTTCCAAACTCAAAATGCGACTGGAAAAAAATGACCAGGATTGCTTACATAAAGTGTTTGTTGCCATGGAAACCGTGAGCATCTCAACATATGTATCATGTGATCTGTGGTTAATAGGAAAGGGGGTAATATAGGAAAACTTTAAATATTTCCTGTTGATGTAATGTGAATATTTAGCAGGGCATTATGGATTTTATATTGTATTTTTTAACCCTATTCCTTTAAAATTAGGTAAAAAATTCAATTTAAAAAACCTGATATAAATGTTAAATTATAGGTGTAATATAAAAGGACATTCTTGCCCTGATATCTATGATGCCCTGGAGAAAATGTATTAAAAAGAATTGCACAATAAGTGGAAATACTGCAAAACGGAGAACATAAAATATCTTACTAACCTTCCAAACTAAAAAATGCAACTGGACAAAAATTACAGGACTGTTTGCATAATGTTATGCCAAGGAAACCATTATGATATCACAAAATATTATCATGTGATCTGCGTTTATTAGGAAAAAGGTAATGAGGGAATAATTTAATATTAGCCCTGTTGGTGTAATGTGTAATATATGGTTTTGTTACGGTTTAGCAATATTGTGGGAAAAGATGGTCCAACACTATTTATATTTTGATTCTAGCAGTACTTCACTAATAACAATTTGCTCCTGGTCATCTAGCCGTGGTGTGGTGAGTTATCCATAGGGAGGCTTCACAGATGTCTGGGCAGGGGTAGGAGTGAACGGACTGCTCTTAAATCCTATTATATGTGCGGGAAATACTGCAATAGAGAAACATAAAATATCTACTAACCTCTCCAAGTCCAGCTCAAAATGGAACTAAAAATTTACCAGGGTTGTTTGCATAAAGTGTTTATGCCATGGAAATCATATGACGTCAAAACATGTTTCATGTACTGACACAATAAAGAAATATACCCTTGAACTGTTTATATGATTAGCATATATGACTGTTAGTTAAATATTCAAGAAAAATTACAGCATTCAGCCATACAGCATTAAAGGCATACACAACCCATGTCCAGCAAAAAAGTAAGTATGTTTCTAAATGATTTACTGAAGAAAAGGAGGTAAATGCAATATCTTTACCTTCCGTTCTTCAGTAAATCTTACAGGAGACACTTCCGCGGACCCGCTCCAGCGACGAATCCCCTCGCTCCTTCGCACTGTGTGCCCATGCGCGCACAGTGCAAAAGACATGGAGATGCGCCAGAGGCATTGGGGAATATTCTGCCTTCCCAATTGTCAGTTACTGTTATTGATTTGTGAGCTAAAAGCAGTTGGGAAGATAAAAGAGGATGTCAACCTAATGTCTTTGTTTGGATACAATCAGTTGGTTACCCTTTAACATCACTTTAAGACGATTGATACTGTGTGTACAGTCTAAATACGCCATTACTCGAGCCAATGTACATTTGAAATGATTTCCTATTACAATAATATGATGTGATGTAAAAATAAACAGAATTAAAAAAACCTGACATGGAGGCTTCAAGAGCAGTGTCTCCATTTGTGAATAAATGCCACCTCCCAGCTCCTTTGCCAGCTGACACATGGAGAACTTTACAGTAAGAGGTGTGTTTGCAATTACAAAGGCTAATAACATGCCCCTTTGTAGTGGGGAAATAAAATAATTATACGTCTGGAAGATGTGTGTCTTGATTCTAAGATCAGCAATTCATTGGTACATTTGAATAGCGAGGCAGGTATGAGCTATAGTATCTCTAGTTTACCTTAAAACACCATTTTCCATGGACATACAGGCAAGAAACTCTATTAAAACATGTATCCCATATTTTAATGTAATCCCCAACACGATACCCACTAATATCTTGCAGTACAGATCATGTTCATGTAGTTACTGCCCCAACTTGTTAATCTCAGACATTCTTTTGTGTAGTTAAGGTTTTTACACACTGGCGATGTTTTTCCGAGTGCCCCAAACGACCCAGACGAAACCTCCGAAGTTCGTTGCTGGGTTCGGCGGGCTCAGGTGAACATCACCAGGTGTGTACGAACCTTTAGAAGAATTCTCCAATCAGCTACTTTCATCTACATGTGCTAAAGGGGGGGGGAGTAAAAATTGTCTTGGAGGGCTTCCTATAGTGAAAGGTTCATTGCACTCAAATAGGTATATCTTCAGTTAGACATTGCATAGAATATATCACCCGTTAAAGTAGATTTAGCAAAAATATCTTAAGGTGAAATTTTCTGCCAAATGTAAAATATTTCTCTTGTTAGATTGCATCCTTGGTGTTTCAGCAATTGTTTTAAATATTAGAAATGTATCTAATAAAAACAGTCTAATGTAGGCCAATGTATAAAAGCCAAAAACGTCGGAAAGCAATGTCCGTTTGGTCCGTGTGCACGTGTGTGTAGTCGAAGCATATGCGGCGTTAAGTCAGTTTGTGTAAGGACAACGTGCTCTGTGACGGCATGCCGTGCACACGACCAAACGGACATTGCTTTTTGTGGTAAGAAGAAGGAGAGATCCAGGAAGTCTCGGAGGGACAGAGCTAAGAGTCTACAATGCAGATCCAAGATGTCAGCAGCTTTACATCATGAAAGGTTGGCTCGGGGGCCTAGGGAAAAAAAATGGGGGACAGTTTTTTAAGATGCTGCTTTCCAATTAAATTAATTGTTTTTACAGTGTACTTCTCCTTTAACAGTTTGGTGGAAGAATTTGTGGCAAGAGAATAGAAACAGTATCAGATATAGGAGTGGATATATACCCTCTTTTACTAAAAATTTTTTATTACTCCAAGATTTTCCTTTTGTCGAAATGGAACCAAATATACACAGCAAAGGAAAGAATAAACTTAACTTTATTTTCCTTTCCTACATCCAGTTCTATGTTAAAGATTGATCAGGTCCCAAATAAGCTTCTCGTTACAACCCTATGGGCAGGGGGCAACCTGGCTCAGGAAAGGGGTTGCACAGCAGTACCCCAGCCAATACGGGGGTGCTTCCTTGGCCCCTCCCTGACACCACCCATAGACAAGCACACCGACTGTTCCACAACCTCACTTTCCCCCGAATGGGCCACATGCAGCCGCTGGCTGGGAAAATTATGCGATAGGGTAACCTGTGGTTTTTCTCTAGCATCAAAATCTGTTTCCAGATTATATCTATAGAATTACCTGATCCTGGCAAAGAAGTTCGATCTTCCTTCTGCCAGCACGACGATATCTTCCTCTTATTCTTTTTCTGTGGGCTTTTCATTATTGGAGGAGCTGGTTGTCTGAGACTCTGTGTCTACATTTATTATTTTTCTCATAAACGTGCTCCATTATTTCTGACTTGGAGCATGTCACTTGCGGACAGTCTATCACTGCAACAGAATAATCGTAGTCATGAGAAAGTCATATTAACATACAGGTGGAGCAAGCTATTAAAGGGCATGTCCACCCTCATATAATTATAAAAATCCCCCCCCCCCCCATCCTAAGTCACAATAGTTGAACATCAAGCAGAATTTCAGGTAAATCTTACATCTCTTAGCTTTCTGTTATGCTTTTTCTGTTTTTTCGGTTAGCAGCGTCAGTCATGGGTGACAATTGACATCTCAGCCAATGACGACCCTAGCTGCCTCCTGTGAGCATGTGCAAGCTTGAACAGAGCTTGGGATGAGGCAGGAACTTTTGAGAGACAGAAAGGGGAGAAGAAACACTGCATAACAGGTTAGTCCAATATCTGTCAACTTTAAACTATTGTGGTTTTTTGTGGGGTGATTAACATATATATAATTTTTCATTAAAAGGGGAACTGGGTGTCCAAACTAGTTGAATTTAAATAAAAGACCAGGTTCCTACCTATAAAATAAGACTGCAACCATGTCTATATGTGCTGCACAGCCCAAGATATGAAGAATCACTGTCATAAAGTTAGGGGGTGGAGTTTCTGAATCTGCGGTCACAATACTACCTCCTCCTTCTAATCTGCAGTTGGCACATGCTCAGTGCAGGAGAAAGCAGAAGAAACCAGGAAGAGATCAAGTTACAGTGGACTGAGGGGAAATAAGAGGAGGAGGTGGGGGAGAACAAACAGCCCAAACAGGGAGTCATTTTTGGACCACAGTTAGCCTTAAGAGGTGAATATGCCCTTTAATGATTATCCTTACAATTGATAGAACACAAGGAACAAACCGTACAGTGAAGTTTTAACATAATCAACCACTTTTCAATGTTTTTGCATCAGAGGATGAATGCGGTTGGAGGTAGAGGGAATTTTGTTGAATTTTTTTGTTATGTTTTTCTATAATAATTTGGTATAGAGACAGGTTAGGTTACAGGCAGATCAGAGAAGTTTTCTTAAAACCCAAACAACCCTGAATATAAACAAGCACTTACATTTACTGTGATATCAATCACCCACTGAGGGACCGTCTCGTTAAGCAGCATGGACTCTGTCTCCCGCCAGAATCTCACATAATAACCTAAAGTAAAAATAAGCAAATTGTAAACAATCTAGGAAATGTATGACAAGATATTGCTTATGAAGGTTCTCAGTCATCCAGATTATGGTATATCTGTTGTATTCAATTATATCAACAACAGATATGACAGATATTATTTCATGTTAGAAATTTGCTTGTGAAGGTTCTCATTCATCCAGGTCATGGTTAATTGTTTATTCAATTAGATCAACTGGACTTGAAGTTAGTTCTTGAAGACATTTCATAGTCATCCAACTGGCTTTCTCAATTCGAATGACTTGTACAAGGGTAAGGTGTCAAAAACAGCATTGACCAGGCAGACAGTTGGTGGCGAACCCCCCCACCTCTATTTAGGTTGGTTTCTTTATTTTCACATAAATGGCCTCCTTAACACCTCTCTTGAACCAGTCACGTTCCTTTGCCAGTATGTTACATCACAATCTTCAAAGGTATGTCCTTATCCTTAAAGGGTAGTCACCTAAATTTTTTTTAATATAGATTCCCCGTTCCCCCAGCCCAATATGTTTTTATTCTTAGAAAGTGCCCCAAACTTACTTACCTCCCCTCTTTCCCCCACGCGCTGCCGGCCCTTGCTTGCGAGAAATGCAAGCAGAGGGGGCGGGACCGGCAATCACATCTGCCAGGTAGGAGGCAGAGTCCTATATGGACTCTGCTATCCTCCTGGTGGGCAGTTTTTGGGACTTTGGGGGGGGACTACAGGAGAACATATGAAGCTGGGATGTGAGTAAGGATAAAACTACATACATGATGGGGCAGTAGTTGGGGGGATTATAGTTTTGGGGGGACATGCCCTTTAAGATGCAGGTACACTGCTAGTCTGACCTGAGGAATTGGCTTTTCTGTGCTGGGCCATACGTTGATGCAGTTGCTGTTTGGTCTCCCACATACAAATCCGAGCATTCTTCACTGCACTGCGTATATGATGCGCTTTTCTTGTGTTTCGGTATTGGGTCTTTCGGATGTACCAATTGCTGCCTCAGTGTTGTTGTTCCGTTTAAAGCAGACAGGGATACGGTGTTTTTTTGAAAATTCTTCTTTTTCTTCGGAGAAATTAAGAAGAATAGGAAGAAAGTTGCCAACTATAGTCAAAGATTGAATTGTTTCATGGAAGATGTACAGAAGCAGAAAAAAGGACCAGTAGATCTCCAATTCTGTAAATTATATTGTGCTTTAAATAAGAAGTCTAGTAATAAATTCAGGTGATTCCCAGCGTAATGATGACCCAAACAGCTATAGTTTCATCTATTTTTTTTAGAACCACCCGAATCATCGAAGGAAGGTTTTCCTGTTTCCATGGGTGCTTTGCTGCTAATAATGTAAGCAGCATTATGTCTAGGGGCCCGATGCCATTGGCTCACAAGAAGTGTTACCAGAAGAGAGGAGCTTGAGAAGAAGGGGACATCATCCACGTACATTTTTAGGTAACTAAGATACATTTGTTTAACTAGCTTTTAGGGACCTTCTTCCACAGAGAATCACCTGAACTTAATTATTAGTATCAAACATTCCTGCTACATTGCTGATTTAAAAAAAACAAACAAACATTTATATACTCCATAATCTGAAAGCACCCCCAATATCACAATATAACTGTAAATACCACTCCAGTAAATGGCATTAACGTAAATGGTAAAGATAACTGGTGTATATGTGCACTGTTGGCCACACTCCTGGCTTCAGTCACATTCTCCCTGCTAATATGGACTGTAACAGGATTGGCTACAGACTATAGTGGTGTGACCTGCAGTAGTTTAGAGCTGGCAGTGCAAGAACACAATGGTCAGTGACCACACTGCAATGGAATGTTGGGAAATACCACAAACCCCATGTTAAAAGGAAAAATTTCCAGCATTCCACACCCTGCCACTGATTCAGTGTTGTTCTGAGGCTTAAACTGTCCTTTAAAAAAAATATCTGTGCTTGAAAACTACATTTTGAGTCTGATCCATCCAGACTGCTGAATCCGGTATCTCTTTGCAGAGACCCAGGCAGCAAAGCAGTCACTTGTCCAGGGTTATGGTTGCATCTAACAAGCAAAACACTTACTTAGAAACATTATTGGTCACAACATATACAATGTTTAGACAAAGAAATGGTTAGCATCTAACAAGCAAAATGCTTAATAAGAAACCTTCATTGGTCACAACATTGTACAGGTTTAGAAAAAGAAAAGGAATTTGCACAGAAAACTAAATCAGCACTTCCTCTTGAGTGTTTAAAGAGATACCGTCACCCCTCAAAAGAATGCAACCATTAATCAGTTGATTGATGGCATTTATTTCTATTAATTTGGCTTGAACAAAGCCAAACTCCTATTCTTTCTATTTCTTCTTCTTCTTCCGCATTTTGGACTATATCTCCTCCATGGTTTTGAGCTAGAGACATGAAATTCTGTAGACGTAAGGGCATATAGGAGAAGTGTGCTATCTTCTAGCTAAGGAATCCGCAGAAGCGTTACAGCGTGACGGCAAATTTTGGGACATTTTTTCCATAGACTTAATGGTAACAATCCCAATGTGGATATCTCAAACAGTTGTTTCATGGTCATAAATAAAAAACGGTGATACCCCCAGCCCCCCAAATAGACACAGGTTACATCCACCTACTGACCTACCTTTCCATTCCCATACTTAAAGGGTACTATAGTCCAAAAACTAATTTGATCAATCATCAATGAAAGTTAGTTATATAGTCAACATGCAAAAAAACACATACCCCCCAAACCTCATATGGGTACAACCTACTGACCTACCCTTCCATTCTGACCACAGCCATATAAAGGGTAACTAAAGTCAAAAACTAATTAGATTATCCCCAATAAAAGATAGTTTTAGTGCTAAACACAAAAAAAGACTACCCTCAACCAGACTAGTACACACACCTACTGATCTACTATCCATTACTGTGGCAGCCAACTTAAAGGTAATAAAGTCAAAAAAATAATAAACCAAAAAGTTTGTTTTTAACCTCACATGGCACATGTACATACACCTACTGACCTACCCCCTCATTACTGTTGCCGCCATACGTAAAGGGTAACTAAGATCAAAATATTTTGACCAATCATCAAAAAATTTGTTTTTTAACTTCCAACCTGACCCAGATACACGCCTACTCACCTACCCTTCCATTTCATGGCACCCATATTTAAAGGGTAACTATAGTCAATAAAAATTTTACTAATCATCAACAGTTTTTTTTACCCCCAAACCTTACCCAGGTACATACTGTACTGACCTACCCCCTCCATTACTGTGGCAGCCTAATTAAAGGGTAACTAAGTCAAAAAACTAATTTTGACCAATCATCAAAGAAGTTGGTTTTTAACCCCCAACTGAGACAGGTACATACCCTAGACTTACTCTTCCATTTCTGTGGCAGGCATACTTAAAGGGTAACTATAATCAAAATAAATTTGATCAATAATCAAAAAAAAGGTTTGTTTTAACTTCCAACCTGACACAGGTACATAACACCAACTGACGGTACCCATTATTCATGTGGCAATCATATTTAAACGGTAAGTATAGTAAAAAAAAAACAAAACATTGACCAATCATCAAAAAGTTAGTCTTTTATTCCCAATTGACACGAGTACACACACCAATTGACCTGCCTTTAATCATGTGACAGCCATATTTAAAGGGTAAGTAAAAAAAACAATGTCCTTATCATTGGCATTATTGAGTTTTAAAATCTGCAGCACAAATACACACATTCCCTTCCAAATTGTGGTCTTTCAAGCCAAATTCAAAAGTTTATACTTAAAACTTTCAGCTTCTAGTTACTACTATATGCTTGAGTACAAGATTCAGACCAGACAGGGGGTTTTGTGTCCTGACAATATAATGACTTATGTCAAGAGACGTGAATGCAAAACCTCTATTTATGATGCGTTGGGAAGGTGACATAACAGATGGTTCTTCTATCTGCCGTCTGCTGTTTTAATATATTAAGTATGATCAAAAAATTACAAGGATCTAGGGTATATGTGTTTTTATTTTGATTTAATTATGTATGTGAAACTAGAACCACATTCTAAAACCCACTAATTTTGGATATACCCCCGTCTTCCATGAGCTACACCACATATTCCGCATAATAAGTAGTAAGGAGGGTGGAGAAAGGAAACCAAACACCGTCCGTGAACAAGAATTATTATTTATTTTGAATAGGTAGTTACATGACCAAACTATTACTTAGTAATGTGCTAATTTTACTGATTCGGCGTGTTGTAATTATATATGTTAATGTTTTTATGAGATAAATGGGGCTCGTGGCAATTTAAAGGGGAAAAGTAAAACAAAAAAACTAGTAAACAACAGGATTATTCAAACATTCCTCTGGAACAAGTAAGGGCATTCAGCTGGAATAGGTTCCTGGCCGAATGCAATACTTTGCCAAAATCAATCCAAACACAAACCCGCCCAAGACCTCCATATCCCTCCCTACTGGGGAAAGAAGAAAAGAAAAACTATCGGGCAAAGGCTGATAAGGAACCTAAGGATAGGGGACCCTGGAAAGACCAGTCAATTTAGAGTATGCACAGACACAATACTCCATACAATGTGGTTTAGTAAGGACTGATACTAAAGACGTCCGATGTCTATTTCAAGGATACGGATGGATTGCCAAAATGCAAAAAGTGGTTAATAAACTGTCACTTCGGTTTATTAAGGGCTAGGCACAATAATGAGTTTTTGCGCTACGAGCCATGTTTGTGCATGAGAAAGAATGGCAGTGGCATTTGGCAATGGTGGGTGGCATTTATGAAGTACCATTTTTTTGAGAATCGCATGCGCTCTGATAATGCAAACAATTCAACAATTGCATATGAATCTGAACGGTAACCGGTGGGTGAAACACACACCAAGTGCAACGGCTTTTTAGTACTCACCATCCGGTCCAGTGGGCGTAGCACTAAACTGAACCTACAATCACACGGATGTTTTTCCTAAGCTTTTCCAATGTTTTGCGTGGGAGGGTTGTTCAGGACCACAGCCATGCTCCAAAAACAAAAAAAAAAAGAACCTTCTGTGTGAAGGTAGGCTTAATCTTGAAACTTAATTCACAAAATGTGATCCTCTTACTGAACATCTACGGCAAATATGAAAATAAACAATGTAGTAAGTGTCCGGGCACCTGGATTTTTTATGTACTTCATTTTAATTATATCTATATCATGTGAGCACCTGGAAATAAATTGAATGAAGTATGAATTGAAAAAAAAGGTAATTTGTATACTGTAATATTTCAGTAAGGTCACTCCAGCACTACCTCAAATGCAAGGCCTTTGGTCGTGTAGGAGCAAGCTCCCAGCCTCCACCTGTAAGCCACAGCAATATGGCAACTGCAAAGAGTTGGGGGGCACCACTACTACGGTTTCCCAGTTTGGTTACAAAAAATGCAAACTCACATAACGTTTCGGGGGATACAAATCCCACCAACTAAGGAAGGGGATGGTACCTCCCCGCGAAACGTGTTATTGTTGCATTTTTGGCTGTCATAAACACTGGAAAATAGTATGTGTGCTCCTCCAATCTTTGCAGGTTGCCATATATCTGTAATGATTCATTCATCGAGGTTCATGGTATATCTGTAATACTCATTCATCTAGGTCATGGTATATCTGTTGCTTCAGTTACTTCAAATTGATCTTTAACCACAGTCAGTGGACCCATACGAGGATGTGAAACGTGCCTGACTACTAGACTCAGTCAGGTTGTTTTTTAAACCTGATGCTGATTACCATAGTACTAGTTGCTCTCACGATATGGGCGTGTGGTATAGGAAGACTTTTGCATGAGCTTAGTGAAAACAACTGACTAATGACTATTATACTGGTGTACTAAAATCTTACTGTGTGTTACTAGGGCATTCTTTGGTCAGCAAGGATGTTGTATTTAGTTTTTGGTAATCCTGTATGGAATTAAAGGACATGTACGTATATATATTTGCACAATTCAGTTGTCTTCTCTAGTTTCTATGAGTTTTTGAGTGTTGCAGACTTAGAAACTTTTTTCTCTAAATATGTCCGTAATTGTGTTGTGATGAATCTAGCACCTCCCCACTAGGGTTGAGTACTAATGTAGTCTAGTCCCCTAATACAATATTTTGTATTTAAGGCTAATGTTGGCAATCAAACCTTCAGGCTCTCCATTATACTTTTTTGGGAGTTAGGGGTAAAGATGCTAGGACACTCCAGGACCTAATTGTGTTTTCTTCAGTCTGTCACACTTTAGGCCTGTGTTTAAAGTAATTGTCATGCCGAGAGTAGAGTGGGATCACCAAGCTACATAGATTTGCATAAGGGCCAGAACAAAAAGGGGTGGCAGTGTCCTGTAAGCAGGTTCACCCCCTAAGAAAAAAAAATGTAACCACCGATTTCAGCACCCAACCACTCCGATTTGTTGTACTTTTAACCTATCAAAGATACTCCCGGCTTTAGATATTTCTACGTAAAGATTGGTGACAATCGCAGCCAGTGGGCTGACAAAACCTTTTCGACAGAATGAGCCTCACTCTGCTGAGCTGGCAGAGAGGGATCTGGGTTTTCTAAGCATAGTTGAGGTTTGTTAAGCCAAAGAAAGAGAAGTACAGTAGGCTGTGATACCTTTATCTTGCTAAAGTAAAAAACTAAATTAAAAAAATAAGCAAGGTTGCAGGGGTCACAAGCCCCCTTTCAAGATGGATGTTTACCAGTAACACATCCAGCCTGATGAGGGGGTTATAAACTAGAATATCTGAGCCTGGAAGACTTTGAAAAGATTTAAGTTCACAATGTTTGTGGGGATGAACTACGTGTGAACATTTTTCTTAGGAGGGGTGGGAAATGACCTTTGGTGGGTTTTATTTATGTGGAATTGAGGGGGGCCATCTAAAATCTTTGATGGAGACCTTGTGGTTCTAGCTACGCCCCAATACCGGGGAATACCTACCCAACCACCATTTGTCAACGCCTCGGCGGGAGGAAGGAGGTGCTAACCCAAGATTGGTGCAGTTGACACGGCCCCACCGTGCACATCCAATAACGCCAGGTATCCCAACTCCCCTGACGTCAGGGGGTCTCCTGATATAATGGTGTGTCCCGATTCCCTGAGAATGAATACAATCTCCCTGAATATGTGTTGTTTTCAAGTCGAAGAGGGAGCACAATGATGCTCAGAATTTTAAAAGGTTAACAAGAGACAGTAACACAAGGTTAAACAAGAGGACATGACTTGTATTTCAATGCGTTCCATTTTGGGGGGGAATCTTAGGGTGGTAAATGAGTTTTGGCAGGGTGGGATATCTGATATTCGGTATTATAGTAATGGAGGTTAATAAAGAAATACGACGACAGTGTTTCCCCAGAAAATATTTCCAGCCAGGTGGAGAACAAAGAACAGGGAAATTAGGAAGTCGGGACAAATTAAACGTGCCTTATTTTTACTATTAAATTATATTAATTTTATTTTAGTCAACGGAAAAAGGGGAAGGAATGAATGAATGTCACAGTAAGTTCGAATGTATGGGGCACCTTGCAGAGGGTATACAGAGTGTGTGGTAGGGAATTCAGAATCCACCATCATCTAAATCCATACCTTTATGTTTACTATCTGTTATTCTGGTTTCTGTACACGTGTGTGTTGTGCACCATTCCACCAATTACCTGACATTCTTATCAGAGATCCGCCACAGTCATTTACGTTCATTCGAGGGTGCGCCGTTCACGCATGCGCGGAAGCAGTCTGAGCGTGAGGCGGGAGAAAGAAGCGGCTCTTAATCAGTGGATGAAAGATTTGGACTTTTCTTCGGTCCATTGCAATGGTGAGTGGCTTTTATCGAACGGTCCTTGCGATGCAGTAAAATGTCCTGTTAGAAACAAATTGACCCGGGAGCTGTGTAGCGATGCCGGACGGTGGGGTGGACAATTCGTTCTGCTGGTGCTAGTCCTTAATGGTAGATGGGGCTGTGTCACCGGCCTCACTTGGGAAACTACATCAAATGGATAAGTCAATACAAAACAGTGCCTTGGTAATGTAATGGTATTAGAAATACAAGTCCCAGCTGCATATTCTGTAAACAAGCATGCTGGAAGTTTGAGTCCAAAACATCTTAGTTCGAATCACTGAGATAAGAACTACGGTTGTATATTACTTGTATGAGTGTATTATGACCATACACATTTACTATTAAGACGTTATTTTTCCATGGTGCTATAGATGGTATTGTATACAAAAGAATTGATGCCGATATGATTTGTAAAGAAGACTGATGAAAGAAAAGGTATGAGGGTCAATTGACTTAATTTATGCTCATATGTCATATATTATCTCATTCATTTAGCCTTGGGGGTCACCCCACAATCTGTTACGTAAGTTCTGCAGGTTCTTTAATTTTCTGGTTCTGCAGCCTCTCCTTCTAGTTGTTGTGTTATTATTGATTTATATAGCGCCAACATATTCGTGGCACTTTACAGTTACATAGTACATTACATACAGGTGTAACCACGTTATACAAAGTCATAATATTACATACACCAGTAATACATGAATATAAGTAACAGAGTGAGGAGTTTATTTACAGCAAGTAATAGACGTAGCTGAGGTCGTACTCCAAATCATAAGAAATTTTTATTGTGAAACCACACATATCAAGTCACAATGTTTCGGGGGGCATACCCCCTTCTTCAGCACTCGAAGAAGGGGGTATCCCCGAACACGTTGTGACGAACGTGAATACTGTGTGGATCACAATAAAAATTTATTAAGGATTTGGAGTGCGACCCTCAGCTACTCTGTTTTTCTTGTGAAGCCACATGGTTCTCTAAGGGACAGAACACCTACAGAGGGCGCTGCACAACCCACATAGTTGGGTAGAGTGCACTCCACCATGGTTTATCTGCTTATTACAGCTACCGTGATACAGTAGGAGAGGGACCCTGTACCAAAGAGCTTACAGCTAGATGCCCGGATATGGGGGGGGGGGTGGGGGACATTAGGTTGCTGGAATTCGGTCAGGCTTTTCTAAATAGCCATTGGCAGGGAGGTGAACGGGCGGGTGGGCTCATATTGGGTAGTAAGGGGTAATCTTTAGGACCAGTTTATTATGCTTGCCTAAAAGAGTGAGTTGTAAGGTTACGTTGAAGGTGTTAAGGGATGCGTGAGTGACGGACAGACGGAGGAAGGGAGTTCAGAGGCAGAGCGGCAGAAACGAGTAAGTCCTGTTAGTAATGATTGTACTCTGGTAAAGTAAAATTTGAACTGAATTGTTAATTCCACCCCCCAAAACTAGAGATACGCCAAGTTAAAAAATGTTGCCAGACGTTCATAACACATACTTACTCCTATCCAGTCCTTGTCGGCTCTTACTGAATTCCTAGTAGTAGGTGTCGATGAGCTCAGTGTCACTGGTATCAGGACCAATCACTGACTGACACTTTTAGCCTCCCCTGATGCTAGCTCACGAAAAAAGCAGCAGAGGAGAAGTGAGGTATGAGTGTGGAAGTATACTTGAGTGTCTGGCAGCATTTTTAAACCTAGTGAGGTCTAGACCCCTCATGCCGCGTCCCCCCCCCCCCCCCAGATTTGTGGGGGTGTGATTACAGATCTTGACGCTTCAAATTTGAGGACCCCTTTACCACCCATGCCCACGACGCTTTAGTGTGGATGGTTTAATTCACAAATATGATTGCACATTTTTTTTTTTAAAGACATTATGTGAGGGCAAATAAGAATCGCCTAGTGGAAAATAACTAAAAAGGCATGTCCACCCAAAATTATAATTACCCTCTAACTGCCCACTGTGTAGTAAAATCCTTACCTTAATCCCTGTACTCCAAATTGTCTCGTAATGTCCCTCCAAGTCAGAAAAATGACCCAAGGAGCCTGGCCGATCCATATAGGACTCTGACTCCTGTTCTCTTTTGGATAATTTGTATATGAACAGTGCAGTACTCTCCTTGTCCCCTAGCTCCACAAAACTATTTTTGTAGTGCGGGCTCCCAACCCAACGCTATAGTAATTTGGTCTAAAAACTCCTCGCTCTTTCCTTACTTTGCGTTCTTTTCCCCCAACATATTGTACAGCCAGAAGCCGCGTACCGTGATTGCATCCTATCAGACAACTCTACGGACGCAGACGCCAGTCAGCCCCCTGCTACCAGTTTCATGCAAGCAGAGGCCGATGCAGAACATCGAGGAGAGGCAATAGTAAGAATGAATGGGGTGAGTTCTTAGAGAAAGTCTATTGGCGGTAGGGTGGGGAAGAGCTCATATAGAGAACATTTTTAAAAGGGGTGGACATGTACCCTGTAAAATGTATATACGCTTTTTTTTATATGCAGCTAACAATAACCTCAAAAATCAATGCACAAGATGAAATTTAGCATACTAAAATTTTATAATTTTACCCGCATTTGGTCAGGATTATTTTTAGCACATTTTTAAAACTTATTCTAATCCGTTTAGTATCCTGCAATTAATTTCTTTTTGTCCCCGGTTGAAACAAAAATCTAAATGTTAACCACATGTCATAAAAAAAAAAAACAAAACAATTTGTCAAAAATAAAGTGTTATTTCTCAAATGTGGGTGTTGCATTCATCGCCCTTGTTTCTAACTGTTATTTACAATTCAGCAAAATCATCCAGAATGATGCTGACAGGTGCGGTATTTGAATCGCCATTGAAAACCTATGTATGTATGTTGCAAAATTTATCCGTATGTTATATATAGCGCATAGGTGGCGCAGCGATGTACAATATGGAAACAAAAAGTTATACAAGGGGGACAGTAAATAAATACTAAATATAGAATAAATACGAGCATCAGGAAATAACAAGTGCTTAAAACATGCTAACATGAGGAAAGAGATCCTGCCCCTTCGAGCTTACAATCTACTAGGTGGGTTATACTACAGATACTAGACAAGGGTGGAAGGGCCCTACCAAATAATAAACTGGGCAGTATCAAACAGTCTATGTTGATACGCACCAGTTTATTACGGATGGTCATCTCTGCCAATCTTTGGTTCCCTCATTAGATGGATCGCAAAGACAAGCTGTTGACTAAATGTTTCTTGCCACTAAGCCCGGATATCAAAAAAATGTAATTTATTGTGCAGGTTTATTAAATGTTTATCTATTTAGTACAAGTGTTTTCTGGTGGGAATTACACCCAATATCGCATTTGTTTTCTGCAACTATCATTTTTGGCATTTATTCATGTGTTTCAGCATACTAAGTGCACTTGGGTCGGCAACTGAAGGAAGTATTCCTAATTGGGGACTTTCCACTCCGTCTGGCGGATATGCCTTCGGATACTCTTCGTTACTGGGTATGTGACCACGCACACTCGCCCACATGCCGAGGTTCTTCCATGCACAGGTGTTTATTGATACACTCCACAACTTGGGCCTGGAAACACAAAAACTGTATTGTACATAGATTACCTCTCAAACTGGTCAACAGTCACCTTAGCCCCCGCGCTCCCCCCTGCACACACCCGCCCACACACCCCGACGACGCCGACTTCAAAAGAGATGTTAAGGTACATGTAGTCAAGAACATTTGGCCCTACTGTTGCGTGCGGACAGAGCTGATCACAATTCTCCTAGGGGTAGTGTTCCTTCTTATCTACCCCGCACAGCCTGTCGGACAATCAACCGGGCTGTAGCAGCACCAGAGTGCCTCCCCCTTAGTGTCCTAAGGCCCGTGAGTCCTCCTCCATGATGTTCGCCAAAGGACACCAGAGCTCCCTCTTAGTGTACCCAAGGCACAGCGTCCACTCCTCTTTCCACTGCCAGGGGCACCCCTCTGTCCACGCAAATCAGAGGCCCCCCCTGTCCACAATTACAGGGTGCCCTCCCAATTCGGTGCCCAATCTAGGGGTTGCCCCATCTGGTACAAATAGGAGGACACACACGTGCCTAGTGCCAAATCCAGGGGGACCCTGATTCGTCCACAAATCCCTACGCGCGCGGGACCCAGCACGTCCCAAAGTTCTCAACACACTTGCGGGAGGTCCACCAGAGTCTCGCTCCAACTTCAGGGCGCGACAAGATCAGTACGACGAAAGTACAGTGGAGCATCCGTAGAGTCCGCCACAGCTAGGGCGCACACCCAATCGTCACCAAATCCGAGGGTAGGGCACACCAGTACCGTCCAAATACAGGGGGCACCCCATGCCGGCCGCCAAACTGCCGGGGGGCGCCCCCGCATCGCGTCGACAAATTCGGGGGCGCCGCAAACACGACTCCGTATGCCAAATACGGGGGGGGGCGGGACCCCAGATCACCGTACCCCAAAGCGCGCGGGTGAGGGGAAGGCCCAAGCCGAGGATCCGCAAAACCGGGGGGGGGGGGCCACCATACCACGACTCCAAATCCGAGAGGGGGCCCCCATCGTCCCAAATCCGGAGGGGGGGGGCGCCCATCCGACGTCCCAAATCGGGGGGGGGGGCCCATCGCACGCTCAGTCGGACCGTAGACCAAACAACATACGGGGGGGCGCCAACGGGCCCCCTGCCCGTACAAAGTCCGGCGCGGGGGGGACCATAAGACACCGTCAGCGACACGGGGGGGGGGGCCGATCCGTCACCAAATCCGGGGGGGGGGGCCCATCCCCCCCACGCACCGTCGCCCAAAACCGGTGGGGGGGGACCATCGTGTCCAAATGTACGCGAGGGGGGACACCACCGTACACCCCACAGATCCAGGAGGGGAGGCACAGCCGTGAAAACAAAGGTATCCGGGGGGGCGGGTACCATCGTCCCAAATCCGGGGGGGGCATTCCGTCCAAATCCGGGGGGGGGGACCATCCGTCCCAAATCCGGGGGGGGGGGCAGCAATCCCGATGTCCCAAAAGCCGGGGAGGGAGGGGGCGCACACATTCCGTCTCACCGAAATCCGGGAGGGGGCGGCCAGACAAAAACGCCGGGTCTAGGTAGAGCCGAAAGGACCGGGGGCACACCCAACGTACAGGACCACGCAATAGCAGGGGGGGGGGCCACCACTACAAGCCGTCACCAAAGAGATGATCCGGGGCGGAACGGCCAGCACACAACCGACGGGCAAGGACGCACACAGGATTAGCGGACGGGGTCAGTACCACAAAATCGCCGGGGGAGGCCCGCAAGGTATAGCAGTCGAGTCCGACCAGAATGTGTCCGGGGGTATGTCCCCCCGCGTGTCCGTGCCAAATCGGTGGGGCCCCCCCTCCGTGCCAAATCCGGGGGCCACCCCATCGTGCCAAATCCAAGACGAGGGGCGCCCCCGACACTAGGTCCGGATGCACAAAATACGGGGCCCACCAGCAGTCGAGTCCAACATCACACGGGATCACAAGGGGGCAGGAAGCGGACCCCATACCCGTTGCCCACATAGGTGGCCGCACACTCAATCCGTGCACAAGGGGTGGGGCCCCCCCATCCGTAGCCGCCAAAATATCTGGGGGTGAGCCCCCCATCTGCCAAAGCAGGGGGGAATCCCCCTCACGTGCCAAACTGCCGGGGGCGCCCACAACCTGCTCCGATACCCGGCGCAGGTCAGGCGAGTGCGCGGCGGACTCGGGTACCAGTACAAGCCAAAATCCGGGGGCCACCCCCCAAGCCGTGCCAAATCCGGGGGGCCCCCCCATCCGTGCCAAATCACGGGGGGACGCCGCCCCCAATCAGTGCAATATGGCGCAGGGGGGCCGCCTCTAGTCGGTGCAGGTGCCAGAGGACGAGGGGAGGGACAAGGGTATGCACACTGTAGGGGTTTTAGAGGTGGAGGAATTATGACTTGCAAATCTTTTACAAAAACAACCCAGTCCGAATGTTATATAGTCATGTTGGGTAAATTAAATTACACACCCCCCATTACACTATGACTGCACAGGTCTAGACGAGGTTTATAAACTTTGGATCCCTCTCGCGTTGAGCGCAGATACTCGTGTATAGTACGTTTGAGATTGCATAAAGAACATGAAGTACCATCCAGGTCAGCCAACCTACTCAGCAATGACTCCGACTGAGTATTAATTACTAACTGTTGGATCCAGAGGAGGCAAAAAAAAACCCACCAGAATTATGTTTAAGTAGTGTTGAGGTTTAGAAGGCAACAGAGCTCAGAAGGCAACAATGATACATTCTCCTGTCTGTATCTTTTCGTTAACCCTCGAATTTATGGTTCTATTTTTGGTAACCCTCGAAAGTATCGTTTGGTAACCCTCGAATTGGCCGTAACCCTTAAATGTAGCTTGCGCAAAACCCGACAATTGTCCGCTCGTGTTCCACAAGTGTTTTAAAAAGTGTTGGTGATAGTGACATGTTCCCCAGACCATTTCCCAGGTGCCACAGCCATTTAGAGCTAGTTACCATTGTTAGTTTAGCTGTAAAATGCCTGGGGCCTCATTTACTCAGTGCTGCAAATTGCTCCGGGCAAATATGGCATCTGGTATTTAATACTGGATTTGCACCTGGTGGTAAATCCCAAAAGGGATTTTACCCCAGCACCACTTTAAGACCAGCCATTAGCTTTATTAAATAGATTGCACCGGTTGAACGGGTGTCTTTTGTGAAACTGGTGCAGCCAGTGCAATTATGGAGTTAAACGTGTGCTAACCTATTCAATATGGTTAGCACTACTCATTGACTTGAATGGGTCTGAATTCGAACTTTCAAATTTCTCTGAAGTTCTAAAACGGACCTAACTTTATATAGTTTGGCCATGTCTACATACCGCGCATCACTGAAACCTATTCTGTCCTTCCAATCAGTATTTCATTGGTGGCCAGTGTCGCGCATACACACTAATGTATGTATACACGCCCGCCCCACCTAGTACAGCGTGCGCCTCTTACCAACTAGTAAAGTGTTCCCACTAAAAGAACAGCAGTGACAGTGTCAGAAGGAAGAAACTCAGCTGTAGTTTGACAGGCCAAGGTTTTTCCCCCGTTTTTTTTGGGGGGGGCGCGCATGTATTGAGGTGGGCACATAGGGCACTAAATAGTAGAAATTACCTTGCAGAGTAGCATTAGGGGCCAGACGGGCAGACGAGTCTGTGACTGAGAGTCAGCTGTTGGCTATTGAGTTAGCCGAGGGAACGAAGCTTGTACGTTTCTGGGCACTTTTCAACATTTAAACCTGGGGATAGGGGTGGGAGGACATCCCCTTTAAAGGATATGTCCACCCCCAAAACTAAAATGTAATCCACTACTGGCCCCACTGTGTAGTGTCTAATAATCCTTACATTACATCTCTGTTCCAAATGGTTATCCTGCAGTGTCTAGTCAAAGTCCAGGAAAGAGTATTGTAGGAGCTGTCTGTGAGTCATCCAGTCCCTGCTATTTCCCTACCTCAACAAGGTATGTCACATGTGCACAGGAGCCCTCCCCTCCCTCCCTCCTGCTCAAGCTATCTTTGTTAAATAGTGCCATAGCTTTTCTGTAGTGTAGGGCTCCCTATCCCACCCCCAACCTTCAGGTTCGATTGTCTAAAAAAGGATCAGAACAGTACTTACTATCCACAATCCTTCGTTCCCCCGGTGTTCAGCAAAGCCGGCAGCCGGGCCCGTGATTGGCTGCCGGTCCGGCCCCCTGCTTGCAGTTTCGGCAAGCAGAGTGCCGAGATCTGAGCCACGGGGGAACAAAGGATTGTAAGTATCGTTGTGATCTTCTTTAGACAACCAAATCTGGCAGTTGGGGGTGGGATAGCGGGCCCTACACTACAGAATTTTTTTTTCAAGGGTAGAGATACCCTTTAACTAAAGTATATGCAATAGATTATCTGGACAATTAAAGAATGGGGTTAAAGATTAGGTAAGTAAAGCACAGGCCCACCATCCAACGGGACAAAGCTCTGTGATCCGGGAAAACCAGAACTGGCCCTTTAGATTAGGTTTCTCCTATCTAAACCAGGACAGTTGGTTGTATATAGTAAATAATGTACCCCCTACTGTAAATTATAAGGATTATTATAAGTCACAGAGGAGTTCTGTGCTTTTTATACAGGGCACGGAACTCTGAGGTGTTTTCGAATATTTGTATAATTTTCTGTAAGGGATACATTATTCATTATAATTCACCCCTTTTCCCCAGTATTTCAACCTCACCTGACACCATGTGTTCCTGTCCCCCCTCCTTTCCCCCCCTACCTGCTCGCTCTGCACATGCACAGGTAACTTCCACCACCAAACCCGCGACCACCAAAGTTACTGAAGCGGATGTTCCTGTCAGCCACATTATTAAGCCTCCCGGCAGTGAAAGGCTGCTTGCGTATGGAGGGAACATTCGCGGCTTGTAGTTTGATAGAAAGTGCCACAAGGGGTAGGGGGTGGGTGCCGGGGTTAGGGGATGCTGCACGCATCACTTCCTTGTTAGAATCGGCGCACTGCTACATATTATAAGGAAATCATTTACAGACGGATCCCATTAGGATTAGCAGGAGGGCTAGATTATATACAAATAACCTACATTTTACCTGTGCAACCTATGTATAAGGCTGGGTACACACCATGCAATTTTCCATATATCGGTTGGCCCAAAAAGTTGAAAGGTCTGGTTGCGGACTGATATCCTTCAGGTATAGCGGTAAATAACAGCTGATTGTGTGATCCCCTATGGACTGCAAGATTGATCACTTTTTCTATGACCGTCAGGGATTCGTCCCAGCCAACTGCTCGCTAATATCGAATAGTCAGCCAGGCCAAAAAATGAGAACATGTACCAGCCCTTATATGTGCTATTATTTAAATTGTGTTACAGACCTCCTAAGTAAAAATACAGTGGGCAATATGGTTATAAATGTAAAGATCTATATAGAGAATGGTCCTCCTGTAGGCTGATAGAGAAACTCTGCTCACTCAGGTACTGATGTAAGTTTAGGTTACCAGAAAGTCTTAATCACAGGGTTTAAAATGTCTCATGTTACAGGTAGTTCATATATATGTGTGCAGATCTTAGGCAAAAAAGTGCATTATAATTAGCAAAAAACAACATTTATTTTCCAATAAATTAAAGGCATTTGATCATTTAACATTATAAAGAATTACAGACAAGATAATGAAAAGTCCATATGCACCTAATCCCCGGTGGTGCAGAGAGTCAATTCCCCTACTTCAGAGGGAACAAGGCAATCAAAAAGATACAAGTGGACTGCACTCCAAAATGGAACGTTTATTATAAGCCAAACATCAAACAGAAATATGACGTTTCGAGGGTAACACCCCCTTCATCAGGGTGTTACCTCGAAACGTCGTATTTTCTGTTTGATGTTTGGCTTATAATAAACTCCACTTTGGAGTGCGTCCACCTTGTATCTTTTTAATTACAGACAAGCCTGGTCAGTAACTTGTCTACTTCTAGTTCTAGTGCGACAGTCTCTCCAGAAATGTATCATCCTTGTCGGTCATCGTTGGTGATCTTGATAGTGTCCTTGCTTTTACTTTTCTTTCTTTGTCTTTGCTTTTCTCTTTTTCATCATTTTTTTTTCTCTTCTTCATCATCTTTCTCTCTTCATCATCTGTAACATTTCTACTTCTACTACGGACAATTTCTCCAGAAATTCTTCACCTTGTCGGCGTCATCGTTGGCGATCTTGATAGCGCCCTGCTTTTGACTTTCCTTCTTGTCTTTGCTTTTCTCTTCTTCATCATCTTTTTGTCTTCCTTATCTTCTTTTTTCTCTTCTTCGTCATCTGTTCTCTTCTTCATCTTTTGTAATATGTCTACTTCTGGTATGGACAATTTCTCCAGAAATTCTTCATCCTTGTCGGCATCATCGTTGGCGATCTTGATAGCGTCCTCGCTTTTGACTTTTCCTTCTTTGTCTTTGCTTTTCTCTTCTTCATCATCTTTTTTGTCTTCTTCATCTTCTTTTTTCTCTTCTTTGTCATCTGTTCTCTTCTTCATCATTTGTAATTTGTCTACTTCTGGTATAGACGATTTCTTCAGAAATTCTTCATCCTTGTCGGCGCCCTCATTTGCAACCTTGATCGCATCCTTGCTTTTGACTTTGCTTTTCTCTTCTTCATTGTCTTTGGGGTCTGATTCGGAGCCTGATTCTAATCCTGTAATCAGAACCCACCACACTGACATTGTTAATATTCTAAAAATAGCCAATTAAGATATTTATCCTAAAAGTAAACATGAGCTGGGGCCCCATTTTATAACTATGAATGGCAGATACACATGTAAGAGTCCAACATTCACTCTAAGTGTTACCCTCGAAACGTCGTATTTTCTGTTTGATGTTTGGCTTATAATAAATGTTCCACTTTGGAGTGCAGTCCACCTTGTATCTTTTTAATTACAGACAAAGCCTGGTCAGTAACTTGTCTACTTCTAGTTCTAGTGCGGACAGTCTCTCCAGAAATGTATCATCCTTGTTGGCGTCATCGTTGGTGATCTTGATAGTGTCCTTGCTTTTAACTTTTCTTTCTTTGTCTTTGCTTTTCTCTTTTTCATCATTTTTTTTCTCTTCTTCATCATCTTTTCTCTTCTTCATCATCTGTAACATTTCTACTTCTACTATGGACAATTTCTCCAGAAATTCTTCATCCTTGTCGGCGTCATCGTTGGCGATCTTGATAGCGCCCTTGCTTTTGACTTTTCCTTCTTTGTCTTTGCTTTTCTCTTCTTCATCATCTTTTTTGTCTTCTTCATCTTCTTTTTTCTCTTCTTCGTCATCTGTTCTCTTCTTCATCTTTTGTAATATGTCTACTTCTGGTATGGACAATTTCTCCAGAAATTCTTCATCCTTGTCGGCATCATCGTTGGCGATCTTGATAGCGTCCTCGCTTTTGACTTTTCCTTCTTTGTCTTTGCTTTTCTCTTCTTCATCATAGTAGAGGCGTCTTGTGTTCCACAGTGAGACAGTTTACAAGGGTTGTCGCCTCGGTGAGCTGTGAGATAAGGAACGACGCCCCATGCCCAAAAAGTGCGGGAGCTTTGTATAAGCGTTGCGGGTAATATATATATCCATGCTTGCTTAGTAACTAAACACAACACTGGAAAACATAAAAATAATTTGCTTATAAAATTGCTTGACTGTGTAAAGCTTCAACAAGAATAAGCAGCGCCCATGTATTTACTTCATGGATTAACCTATTTATTATAAAGCTACCAGAGGTGATCAACTTAAAAATTATTACAAGCCTTCTTTTATTATCTTTAAAGAAAACTAACCACAAAAATAACATTTGGGTAAGATAAGGCAGTAATACGGTACCCAGGATAAACTAAAGTTAATATAGTTATAATAGTTTCCTTTGGTCTAGGTTAGTTTCTGTTTCAGAGAAGCACAATTCACTGCCAATGGACGAGTAGCTACAGAACGCCCAGTTATCGCACGTGTGAGTGTGCCATTGTGTAGATCTAGCTGGATGGACCACATGTGCAAAAATGCCCATTTGCCAGCTCTCATTTGTTGCCCGCCCCTTCTATGGCATTGAGCCCATGCATGGGAAGAAGGAAGAAGCAAATCTGTGCATGCCCAGAATGGATCAAGAATCACTGTCAGCAGAAGCACAGAACTTCATAACGTGACATTAACTGTAACAGCTAAATAAGACCCCGATGCACTACATGCTAAGTTTTGCACTTCTAAATAGCACAAATGTGATTAGGTTGGGTACGATGTGCAAAGCCCCAATCATTTCTGGACCTCACGCAGCCCCCACTATTATTTTTGCTAATATCCCCATATCTCACATCGCCATGTCAAAGTTCACTATTTTCACCATACCAAAACCAGATGTGCGGTGGTAGTATCTTCTCTTGTCGCCGGCAAACATTGCCTTATTCATTGCGTCCTGTATCTCGGCAAAAAGATAAAATGACGATCTTGGTAAACCCCGAAATCGGCGATCGTGTTACAGTAAATCTGGAAAATAGTCTAAACTCCCCCAGGACCTTATTAGTATTAGGAAACACTTCACACACGTACTGACACCTCCCAACGACCCATTGACAGGTTAACATGTTGGGCACATATGCAGGTTCGCTACCTCAGACTTGTGATTTTAAATGGCTGAACTTAACACAGGGAATTCTTATTGACGTTTTATAAATACCATCAAGAGAGAAAGTTAACAAACCTATTAAAATATGCACCTGCGCTATAGCTGTAAAACACACTGAAGAGGGAACACGAGTTCCAAGCGTTCTCCCTATGACTGTTGTGTACCCAATCTTTGAAAAATGACAGACAGGTTCTTGCAGATCCTTCTGTCATCTTTTAAAAATCTGTACTGTGCTTTACTGTCCCATCTTAACGCGGTATTGCATCTCCCCCTGTATCATATATTACAGTGGTTGACTTGTAGTCTATTGTGATCTTGATTGCTGATATTGAGCTCCCTCAACGGTAAGACACCATTAACTACAACCATTAAATAATATGAAGGGGAAAAAACACTCAAGAGGGGCCTCATCTACCCAGAATCGCAAATCGCTCCGGGCAGATTGCTTCCAGTATTTAATACTGGGTTTGCTCCTAGGGCTAAATCCCAAAGGAATTTTACCCCAGCACCAGGTTAAGACCAGCCATTAGCTTAAATTGTGAGTTAAAAGTGGTGCAAACCCTTTATTAAAAACAGTGCGCCAGTTGCACAGGTTGTCTTTTGCGAATCTTGGAGCCGGTGTTAAAAATCATGCCTACAAACCAGCACAAATGCGATTGAATCGCTAGTGCACTATTAAAATTAAAGTTGTGCTAACGGTAGCGAGGCGCTTAGCGTGACTTTAACTCTGAATACCTGCAGAGCGCCACTGGGTAATTGCCTCAAAGGACTTTTAATAAAATGTGCAAAGTTCACCTGTTGCTCATAATCTGCAGCAACCAATCAGATGTACAATAAATTGTATAAATTACAATCAAAGGGGCACATACATACCAATCACCAAATATTGTATATGATCGATCGGTGGCCAATTTTCAACTAGATAGAAACAGTATTTGCCATCCGCACACATTGCGATCACCCAATGTTGCTCAATGGATCACACACACCACACTAGTGCGCACTTTTTAAAAGCACCATCGCATCGTAATGGCAATTAAAATGTCTTCTCTTGGTCCCAAAATCCACAGATATTTCTCTTATCTGGCAACTGCCCTGCCTTGTTAACTTACCAAAACAGCTTGAAGTGAGTGGGATTAATGGAGGAAAAAGCCCTCCATGTTCCAGAACTGCTGGCATAGTAACATGAAATACAGCCTTAAGTTAGAGACACCGACTCCACAGTAGTGTGAAATCCCTTCTCTTGGTCCCTGACCCCAGGTGGGCTTAAAGGAGCAAAAAGCCCTCCACAGTCCTGTGGCCATTGCATGTGTCCAGAACTGCTGGCATAGTAACATGCAATACACGCTAAAGTTAGAGAGCACAGTCCTTAACAGAAGCAGAACCTAAACCAAATACTGACAGTGGGAAGTTCAATGTAGTTTCCAATCCTGACAAGGTTTGAAGGTTGTAACTGCTAATAAAGACCGTTCACCTATTGAATTACAAACACACTGTGAACTTTATCCGGTGTGCGCCAGCATCCCATTTCTTTTAAAGTATTCACACAGGGCCCCTGCTATGGTGTCTTTGGTGATCCATACACCCCTGCGTGTAAAAGCCTTAAATATTAATGCTTGTTATTGTGCTTTACATCATATAAAAGGAAGATTCTTTTTAAAGTTTCAAAAATTATTTTTTTAAAAGAAATAACACAATAGAAATATTCTTTGACATAGAAATAAAATTAAAAGGTTTTTGCATTACAATGTATCTGTAAACATGAAGCTTTTAATGACACCACTGTGACTATTTTCTTTTCAACACTTCCCCAGTTTCAGAAGGGGGGGCCACTTTTGGGGTTTCCTGGTTTTTTTTAGTTCACTTTGCTGGGTAGACGCGTTAGAGACACCCTTGAGAATCTTGTTTTGGAACACAACTCCCACTTATCGTCGCTTCACTAGGTTTCTTTTTTGTATAGTATCAGGTTTAGCTTGACCAGGCTGGGAGAGGAAATAAAATGTTACGCTAGGTGAGCTTGCAACAGTGAGGGAATAGTTTTTTTCCATCTGCACTCTAACAGTATGATTTATAGGAGTAGGAGTGCATGTTCCTTATATTAATTGCAGTTTGTAGAGGAGCCTAAATAACTGTATAAACTACCCCTGTAGTGGATTTCTATGGGAGGAACTGTATATATAGCCTTATAATCTTACAGTTCCAGGAGGAGAAGGAAACCAGAAGCCCCAAGGGTAGGTTTATAATAAATAATGCACCCCGAACTGTAAATTATAAGGATATTAGAAGTCACCTTGGAGTTCCGTGCCCTGTAAAAAGGTACTCGGCCTGCAGCCTCGTGCTTTTATATGGTCACGGAACTCCTCGGTTCCATGACCATATATCCTTATAATGTACAGTTGGGGGTGCATTATCCACTATATAACATATGCATAGCCATATGTTCCCACTGCAGTTCTCTACATTAAAATTTTCATTTTAATAACAATTCCTTCTACCATATTTACAGAAGACACTGTTCAGTTGATGTAGTATCAGCAGTGCCTCTCTAACTACTTCCAGCTGCGAGGGGCATCTGTGCAGACCAGCTCACCAATCCTAATACATTACCCTTCTCAAATTTATATTTTCATTGAAATTATGCCCAAAAGTGGAGGAGAGTCTGGAAGGTGTTGAAAACAATGGAAGACCTTGAAGTAATTAATACAAATGCCCATTATCTCAGGAGATAATTCCTTCAAGAACATTTGGGGAAAAAGATTAAAGGGAGATGTAACGAAAGCCATAATCTCAGCATTCAGTAGTTGTAAATGATCGATATTTTGCAAACCTTTGGCAACGATTTTCCAAAAATTACCCGACCCCCTCACCGTATTCTATATCAGCGCCTAGGCAAGGAAGAAAAACTTAACATTATCGATCTACAGTATTACACACATAAAATCACAAAAATGTGGACCAAGACTATATCATTCAACCAAAGGGTAAATAGACACAAATACAATACTTACCCTATATACTTGAGAATAAGCCAAGGTTTTTAATTTTAAAATTACCCAGAAAAGCTAACCTCAGCTTATACTCGGTCCACACATTACTTCACATACAGCAGCTGCAAACCGGAGCAGTCAAGAGAGACGGCGCAAGCATGTACAAAGGTGCGAGCTGCACGAAGCGCGAGCGTGCACAAATGCGCAGGAATTGTCGGAATGTAAATACGCGCCTCCTCTCACCCATCACCGGACATCTGTGATGAAGGAGCAAGAAGGACTGACTCTCCTGTCAGTGGAGCTTGTAAGAAGCCAGTGCCTCTTCTTCTATGGGTTTTAGAGGTGGGCAGTTTGTTGAACCTGCCACTAAAAGATTTGTTGAACCTTGCCACTCCAGATGTTAAGAAATTACATCTCCTACAATCAAGCATGCTGGAGTTGTGGATTACAGCATCTGGAGTGCCAGGAATTGGGGGTTACTGGATTCGGCTGCGGTATTGGCACCAATACTTTATGGGAATTCTGCTGTTTATTATGGTATAAAAGGTCCTTGTAAAGGGCAACTAAAGCCTCAAAACAATACTGAATCAGAAGGCAGAACACCTTGATATAAATGCAGTGCCCCACTTCTCATTTTAATGTTTGCTGAGAAATTTTCCTTTATAACATGGGCTATGTGTTTTATTTCCCAGCATTCCAATATAATAAAATGATATTGCTAATTACAGGTTTGCAGTAGTGGTTATAATTATATACTCGGTTTATACTCAAGTCAATCAGTTTTTAATCAGTCATTAACTGTAACACTGTCTGGCCAAGTTGTCCCTTTTTTCCTACAATTTAATTCTAAATTCACATCTGAACAAATGTACCAAAAAACCTTTGTTCTGTAAGAGTCACTGGTTCCATTGCTTGTGTCCTAGTTGAAAGCTGTAGTCAACCATCACCCAGGACAAACTGTTGTACAGATATTGGGGAGATGTAGGAACATTTAACTAATAATATACTGATCTATATGGATGGAATAAATATAATATCTCATTGTTAGGCCATGGGTACCTGGACAGTTGCTAGACAAATCAAGGCTTCTATAATTTATTGGGAAAGCTAAACAGCTCAGAAAAGCTCTGTTACATACTAATAGGTAAAATATGATGGCAGTCTTTCATCCCTAACCTACTGTACATTCCAGTCTTATCATTGCAAGATACTAATTCCCAGAACACAGGTACAATTCTGTACAGAAACTTCAATGTCTACATACAAATATTATATAATTAATTTGGCTTGAATTCTTTCTATTTCTTCTTCTTCCGTTTTTTCTTCCGCTTTTTTGAACTGTATCTCCTCCCACAGTTTTGAGCTAAGACATGAAATTCGGTCAGACGTGCGACATGAAATTCGGTACAGACGTGTGGGGAATCCACAGAAGCATTATGGCATATTTGTGAATTTCGGGACATTTTTTCACATAGACTATAATGGTAACAATCCTCAAATGTGGATATTCAAACAGTTTCATGGTCATAAATACAAACCCCCAACCCCCACACAGACACAGGTACACCCACCTACTACCTACTTTTCCATTCCCATGGAAGCCATACTTAAGGGGGACTATAGTCAAAAACTAATTTGATCAATCACATGAAAGTTAGTTAAATAGTCATACATCAAAAACATTACCCCAACAACCTCAGATGGGTACACACACCCTACTGACCTACACTTCCATTCCTTCGCACCATACTTAAAGGGTAAATAAATTAAAAAAAAACAAATTTTGATATATCCTCAATAAATTAGTTTTATGTTTGTAAACACAAAAAGCACTACCCCCTCAACAGACCGTACACCCCTACTGATCTACTTATCCATAACTGTGGCAGCCATACTTAAAGAGGTAACTAGTTTTATGGTTGTAAACACAAAAAGATACCCTCTCAACCAGACCCAGGTACACCACACCTACTGATCTACTTATCATTACTGGGGCAGCCATATTAAAGGGTAACTAAAGTCAAAAAACATTTAAATTTATCCTCAATAAAAAAGATAGTTTTATGGTTGTAAACACAAAAAAGACTACCCCTCACCCACCCAGGTACACACACCTACTGATTTACATTATCCTTACTGGCAGCCATACTTAAGGGTAACTAGATCAAAAAAACTAATTTGACCAATCATGAAAAAAGTTTGTTTTTTACTTCCAACCTGATCCAGGTCACACGCCTACTCACCTACCCTTCCATTTTCCAAAAAAAAGTTTTGACTAATCATCAACAAGGTTTTTTTTTTTTAACCCCCCAACCACTTACACAGGTACATACTACTGACCTACTCTTCCATTACTGTGGCAGCCATACTTAAAGGGAAACTAAAGTCAAAAAAACTAATTTTGAACAATCATCAAAAAATTTAGTTTTTTAACCCCCAACCTGAGACAGGTACACACACCACTGACCTACTCTTCCATTTCTGTGGCAGACATACTTAAGGGTAACATATGTCAAAAATGAATTTTGATCAGTAATCAAAAAGTTTGTTTTTTTAACTTCCAACCACCTACACAGGTAATACAACCAACTGAGGTACCCGTTCATTCATGTGGCAATCATATAAAGGTTAAGTATAGTAAAAAAATAAACACATTTTGACAAATCATCAAAAAAATGATTTTGATCAGTAATCAAAAAAGTTTGTTTTTTTATCCCCCAACCTGACACAAGTACACACAACCAACTGACCTGCCTTTTTTTCATGTGGACATTCATGTGACATTCATGTGACAGCCTATTTAAAGGGTAAGTTAAAAATTTTTTCTCATCATTGGCATTATTGAGTTTTAAAATCTGCAGAACAAACACACATGTTCCCATAGATATCTTAATAATCAATAGAACTAGATATCCTTATAATCCGAGAATTAGATCTCTTTACATCAAAGAATTAGATCTCTTTACAATCAATAAATTAGATCTCTTTATAATAATAGAATTAGATCTCTTTATAATCACTAGAATAAATCTCTACAATCAATAGAATTAAATCTCTTTACAATCAATAGAATTAGATCTCTTTACAATCATAGAATTAGATCTCTTTTCAATCAATAGAATAGATCTCTTTACATCAATGAATTAGATCTTTAATAATCAATAGAATTAGATCTCTTTTCAATCAATAGAATTAGATCTCTTTACAATCAATAGAATTAGATCTTTATAATCAATAGAATTAGATCTCTTTTCAATCAATAGAATTAGATCTCTTTACAATCAATAGAATTAGATGTGTACCAGCAATACCTTTCCCTGTGTACATAAGTCATGGTTAGAATCCAGCTGTGATATCTTGTTCAGGCATTGCAGTAATAATTATCCCCTATTCCTTTCCAGTTGGAGGATTTCTAAGTTTTAGTCGAGTCTCATGAGGGGAAATCCCTGAAGCTGCTGGTGTACAACATGGAACCAGACACGTTGTAGAGAGGTGTATGTCACCCCCAACGGTTGGGGCGGAGAAGGAAGGTAATACCACTTGTTTGTATAACATATACAAAGAGGCCGTTTCTAATCTATAAATCAGGAAATGATACGGGTTCTATACAGATGGGTCGTGGTGTTAACCATACCCAATAATCTTAAAGCCACACTAACCCATTTACAGCAGGACATATGTATGACTTTAAGACCGGATTAGCGGCACTTTTGTGTGACATTTGTTTAACACCAGCAAATAAAGTTTACTCATTCATTTCAACAGAAAAGCAATCTGCTGATTGATGTGGTTAGATTGTAAGACAAATGCTTCTATATGGTCTGGAACTCTCGGTGGCGTAATATCCTTTATATACACTGTAGGTAGCGTATTATCACATATTATAGTTTGGTCATTTCATTAAGTCAGAGTGAGCCCTATTTTCATTCACTAATTTTGTTTTTCGTTGCAGTTTGATGCGCTATTGGGTACAGCTATCTACACAGAATCCCCTTGCAACCGGTATCGCCAAAGAAAAACAAATACGTGAAACCACCTTTTTTTTTCTCTGTTTCCTCCCAGTCTGCCCTGCCCTACATTAACGTTAATTGGTGGGAGGAGTGTCATTGGCTTTGACTGGGGGTACAAGTATTGGTATATAATTATTGTTCACCCCAAATAACTCTTCCCTTGTTAGATATGATGTAAGGCTGGGTACCCCGCAGCACTCGGCCGGGCAATTGTGCGACGGTTGTGGCAAATTCGGCCATTGCCAAAGTGCAAACGATCGATCGGAATTACCACATGTCCTATCACCCAATCCAACGAATGAACGATCGAGGTCAGTCATGGCTGTCCTTCCACACAGCCAGGAAGTACAGAGGAACTAGGATCTTACATAGGTAGGTAACCAGAGGATTCCATTCCACCGAGGAGCTCATGTGATGCTTAGAGGCTGTGGACATGACACCCATTTTATTTAAGTGGAGCCATTCACTGTTACCTTCCTATATTGATCCTGTTAATAATTAAACATCACAATTTATTGTTGTATTCCCCGGGACAAGTCAATTGACGGAAAACACAGACTCGGTTCCAGCGACGGAACATTCCATTTCAGATCATTTGATTCCCTTGGACAATTTGGACCTGGAGAATATGACTTAATGTGGAAATGAACAGTTACCAAAGATAATAGCATGGAAACCTGTAGAAGAATAATTGGAATCACACAGTCCTTCACAGCTTCTTCACTGTAACATGCTACTGGAATCTTTTACTTTTTTTTAAACTCTTTAAATTCCGTACTGTACATTTTAATGCCTCGAGATGCATATCGGCCCAACGCTGGGACAATTGATTGTCTTTTGAAAGTTAATATATTTATATATACAAATTATTGTATTTGGGTACCGTACATAAAAGGTACTAAAATTATTAGTCAGATCCTTTTTGCTGCCACTCTTCCTATTGGTCCTTTTGTACTTATGAGGTGTCAAAGAAGATTTGGCTGGTTAGAAGGTGTAAACAGTAGCAAAGGAACTTGGGAGAAAAGGTAGGGCCAACACCGATCCAAGGAAGTTTTAGAGAAATTACAACATTTTATAAAGGAAAAATACAGTCATAAGAAAATGGTGAATCTGTTGTGTGTGATGTTTTTAAACCTGAGATAGATTCAAATAATTTTAAAACCTGGTAAGGACCAGGTCATTTTTTTTCTATTCTAAGTAAAACCTTAGAATTGAAAGAAAGGTAAGACTCCATTTCTCTAATGACTGTAGAAGCTCAGGTCCTCAGATATATTAGAATTTGACTTAAAACAAGATCAGTGGTAGATCTTTCCTTCCGACTTGGCGCTTCAGAAAGATTGGAAAGTGTGAGAAGGATAAATGAAGCAGAGTTTTACTTAAGTAATAAGTAATAAGATAAACTTGTTTCTACAGTGCCCTTTAAATATTTAATTTTCTACAAAAAAATCTATGTGTTTTTTTGTTTTTGTGAACTATACACCCTAAAGGTAGCCATAGATTAGCATCTTGTATAGATCACAATCATTTAGATCCTCTGGCTGAGTACCTAATTGCATTGACCTGCAGTATAGGAATCTCTTTCTGTCGGCCCCCTTATTATCATACTGACACCTTCTGGATTGAGCAGGTATGATGGACCATCTTCAAACCTTCCCCTCTCGCTAGAACTTTTTATTTTCTATAGAAAGATCATTTGGATCAGCCTTTTTTGTGTTATAGATTAGCTTGAGTAGCTGAAACCCTGAATTGTGGTAATAAAACCTGCTAGTCTATGGTCGACTTTACTGTGTAGGTGATCTGACAGGCAAATAAATATAATTTAATGAAATATCGTTGGGGCATTGGCTAATTTTCCCAGTGCAGTTTATTTTCTCAAACCAATCGAATGTTACCTTTTTTACTAGGTTAATGCTGTTGGATAACATTTAATTATTAACCTTTTATTAAATGTTAGGTTCGGGTATTATTTTTATTTACACTAATTATTAATGAACTAGTAAGAGAAGTTTTTTTTGATTTTTTTTGAAAGGGAGAAGTGAAAAGCCATAAAAATTTTTTTCCAAACTTTCAATTTCTTTACTGCTATGGTCTAAATACATCTCTTTTTCTCTATTAAGATACAAGCTGCTATTATATTGTAATACAAATATTGCATATCAGAGGAATAGCAATATATAGAACACTGGTGCCTTAGATTTGAGCACACAAAGTACAAGTGCTTTATTATGTGTATTGCTGTATAATTTACTAATGGCAAAGTGTACTTTGAGGTTACGTCCAATGGATTTGGAGAATCTTTGGTTTGACATGAAGTCACAATTTCCAATATTTGCCTTTCTGTCTTCTGGATGGTTCTCTATTACAGACCATATAATGCTGCTTGTAACTGTTGGGTATTAGAGGGTATAATATTTAAGGTCACCTGTGGAATTGTTGGTAAGTACATGGTTATTGCTAAGGAGGTTACTTTGGGCTGGGCTAGAAGATCACATAGGGTATAGCATATCGCGAAGCTACTTGATTTCAAGGGGCAATTACTGGCCATTAATGCAGATGATGTCTTAATGGAAGTCAAACAATGTTCCCTCTCTTTTTCAATTAGAAGTGTGCGCAAATATATATTTTCTTGCGCATACCAAATAACGTTTTGTACACTAGCACAACAGTGTCGTTTACGAGCTACGGCTTAGATGAAACACTTAAGACAAACCTATATATTTGATACCAACTGACAGATGATCCAATTATGAATGTACCCCTTTTCCCATGGTCCACTGCGCTGGTGAATGCATACAAAGCTACAAGGATTCTGTTAAATGGAACGTTTGCAGCAGATGACACAGGGCTGAGGTAAAAAGAGGGTCACCACATCCATAATAAGTCTTCTAGGTTACAAATGGCTCCATCATATTTCATTAAAATAGAGTTTTATGGGTATGTCCACTGAAAAAAAACTTCCAAATGTAGATTACCCCCCAAGCCCACTGTCGCGATATTCACAGTTTCAGAAGATGCTCCTGAACTTCTTAACCGACCCAGTGCCTCGCGGCTCCTACTCCGCCATTACTGCTGACAGCCGCTCCACCTCCTGGTTGCGGCGTGTAAGCTTTGTGACGTCACGCCCAATCGAGATGTCACGGTGCAAACAGTGACAAAGTGCTTTTGCTCGAAACTTGCTCGAAACAGGGCATTCAGAGCATCTTTGGAAACTGAATATGGAAGTGGGTTGGGGGGGTAATAACATTTTAGAACAAAGTTTTTATTTGTGTGGACTTGCCCTTTAAGGACAAGTGAAATATGTAAAAGTGTTTACCAATAGTAACCTGTAATCTAAAATGTAGTAAATGTCACAAAATCACAGCACTATTTATTTTTATAAACTGTTGGAGGTGTATTTTTGGGATACAATTTTCCTATAAATCAATATATCTGTACGGCATTTTACATAATCGGTTAATATTTGTAATGTCCCATATTGTTCTAAATGTCCACTTCCCCATTGAACAATATTTACACGTATTTTAAAGCAGGTTCTTCTTTGTTAGAAAGCAGTATTTCCCTTCGTCTGTATCTGAACCACTGAATTCCTGACCGATAAAATGAATAATCGGTAGATCCATTAGTTGGGATATTGCAGAAAATCTGCTTGTGTGTTTCACGCCTAAAGGTTCCCCATACCTTAGCACTTATCTGCCAACTGATCTATGACATCCAATCAATATTTTCAGAACCGCCCTTTCTGTTCTATTATGTGAAAAAGAAAGGAAAGGCAGTTCCGGAAATATGATTGGGTATCGCGGATCAGACAGCGGTGTAAGTAATGTATGGGCACCTTGTTCTGCTGTAATTTGTAACATTGTAGTGAGTATAGAGCCTGAACTCAGCTCCCTCTACTTGATACAATGTTACAAACGAACTGAATGTGAAAGAAGAGGAGGAGAGAACTTCTAAAATGCCAGGTAAAAGCTGCTGCAGGCTTTATAACTGTGGCCCCTGTGACTAGCAGGGGCCACTTTTTTTCAGACTCGCGGCTGTTATTTCGATAATTATTGTAAATTCTATAATTATCGAATTTATGGGCCGTTCACTAACCCTAGAATGTTCGTTTGCTAACCCTCAAAAGTATCATTTGTTTTCAGTAACCCTCGAAAGTAACGGCTGATTCTGTAACCCTCGAATGTGTGGATCGTTTTGCTAACCCTCGAATGTATCGTTCGCTAACCCTCGAAAGTATAGTTTATTTTCGGTAACCTCGAAAGTATCATTTGTTTTGGTAACCCTCAAAGTATCATTTGTTTTGGTAACCCTCGAAAGTATCATTGTTTGGAACCCCGAAGTATATTGTTTTACCCCTCAAAAGTATCATTTGTTTGGTAACCCTCGAAAGTTCATTTGTTTTGGTAACCCTCGAAAGTATCATTGTTTTGGTAACCCTCGAAAGTATCATTTGTTTTGGTAACCCTCGAAAGTATCATTTGTTTTATTAACCCTCGAAAGAATAGTCCGATTTTGGTAACCCTCGATAGTATCAGTCATTTCGTTAACCCTCGAATTTATGGTTCTATTTTTGGTAACCCTCGAAAGTATCGTTTTGGTAACCCTCGAATTGGCCGTAACCCTAAATGTAGCTTGCGCAAAACCCGACAATTGTCCCGTCGTGTTCCACAAGTGTTTTAAAAGTGTTGGTGATGGTGACATGTTCCCCAGACCATTTCCCAGGTGCCACAGCCATTTAGAGCTAGTTACCATTGTTAGTTTAGCTGTAAAATGCCTGGGGCCTCATTTACTCATGCTGCAAATTGCTCCGGGCAAATAGGCATCTGGTATTTAATACTGGATTGCACCTGGTGGTAAATCCCAAAGGGATTTTACCCCACACCACTTTAAGACCAGCCATTAGCTTTATTAAATAGATTGCACCGGTTTGAACGTGTGTCTTTTGTGAAACTGGTGCAGCCAGTGCAATTATGGAGTTAAACGTGTGCTAACCTATTTAATATTGGTTAGCACTACTCATTGACTTGAATGGGTCTGAATTCGAACTTTCTAAATTTCTCTGAAGTTCTAAAACGGACCTAACTTTATATAGTTTGGCCATGTCTACATACCGCGCATCCACTGAAACCTATTCTTCCTTCCAATCAGTATTTCATTGGTGGCCAGTGTCGCTGCATACACACTAATGTATGTATACACGCCCGCCCCACCTAGTACAGCGGTGCGCCTCTTACCAACTAGTAGCGTTCCCACTATAAAGAACAGCAGTGACAGTGTCAGAAGGAAGAAACTCAGCGTAGTTTGACAGGCCAAGGTTTTTCCCCCCGTTTTTTTGGGGGGGGCGCGCGATGTATTGAGGTGGGCACATAGGGCACTAAAATAGCTAGAAATTACCTTGCAGAGTAGCATTAGGGGCCAGACGGGCAGACGAGTCTGTGACTGAGAGTCACTGTTGGCTATTGAGTTAGCCGAGGGAACGAAGCTTGTACGTTTCTGGGCACTTTTCAACATTTAAACCTGGTGGATAGGGTTGGGAGGACATCCCCTTTAAAGGATATGTCCACCCCCAAACTAAAATGTAATCCACTACTGGCCCCACTGTGTAGTGTCTAATAATCCTTACATTACATCTCTGTTCCAAATGGTTACCTGCAGTGTCTAGTCAAAGTCAGGAAAGAGTATTGTAGGAGCTGTCTGTGAGTCATCCAGTCCCTGCTATTTCCCTACCCAACAAGGTATGTCACATGTGCACAGGAGCCCTCCCCCCTCCCTCCTGCTCAACATCTTTGTAAATGTGCCATAGCTTTTCTGTAGTGTAGGGCTCCCTATCCCACCCCCAACCTTCAGGTTCGATTGTCTAAAAAAGGATCAGAACAGTACTTACTATCCACAATCCTTCGTTCCCCCGGTGTTCAGCAAAGCCGCCAGCCGGCCCGTGATTGCTGCCGGTCCGGCCCCCTGCTTGCAGTTTCGGCAAGCAGAGTGCCGAGATCTGAGCCACGGGGGAACAAAGGATGTAAGTATCGTTGTTATCTTCTTTAGACAACCAAATCTGGCAGTTGGGGGTGGGATAGCGGGCCCTACACTCAGAATTTTTTTTTCAAGGTAGAGATACCCTTTAACTAAAGTATATGCAATAGATTATCTGGACAATTAAAGAATGGGGTTAAAGATTAGGTAAGTAAAGCACAGGCCCACCATCCAACGGGACAAAGCTCTGTGATCCGGGAAAACCAGAACTGGCCCTTTAGATTAGGTTTCTCCTATCTAAACCAGGACAGTTGGTTGTATATAGTAAATAATGTACCCCCTACTGTAAATTATAAGGATTATTATAAGTCACGAGGAGTTCTGTGCTTTTTATACAGGGCACGGAACTCTGAGGTGTTTTCGAATATTTGTATAATTTTCTTGTAAGGGATACATTATTCATTATAATTCACCCCTTTTCCCAGTATTCAACCTCACCTGACACCATGTGTTCCTGTCCCCCCTCCTTTCCCCCCCTACCTGCTCGCTCTGCACATGCACGGTAACTTCCACCACCAAACCCGCGACCACCAAAGTTACTGAAGCGGATGTTCCTGTCAGCCACATTATTAAGCCTCCGGCAGTGAAAGGCTGCTTGCGTGGAGGAACATTCGCGGCTTGTAGTTTGATAGAAAGTGCCACAAGGGGTAGGGGGTGGGTGCCGGGGTTAGGGGATGCTGCACGCATCACTTCCTTGTTAGAATCGGCGCACTGCTACATATTATAAGGAAATCATTTACAGACGATCCCATTAGGATTAGCAGGAGGGCTAGATTATATACAAATAACCTACATTTTACCTGTGCACACTATGTATAAGGCTGGGTACACACCATGCAATTTTCCATATATCGGTTGGCCCAAAAAGTTGAAAGGTTCTGGTTGCGGACTGATATCCTTCAGGTATAGCGGTAATAACAGCTGATTGTTGATCCCTAGGACTGCAAGATTGATCACTTTTTCTATGACCGTCAGGGATTCGTCCCAGCCAACTGCTCGCTAATCGAATATTCAGCCAGGCCAAAAAATGAGAACATGTACCAGCCCTTATGTTGCTATTATTTAAATTGTGTTACAGACCTCCTAAGTAAAAATACAGTGGGCAATATGGTTATAAATGTAAAGATCTATATAGAGAATGGTCCTCCTGTAGGCTGATAGAGAAACTCTGCTCACTCAGGTACTGATGTAAGTTTAGGTTACCAGAAAGTCTTAATCACAGGGTTTAAAATGTCTCATGTTACAGGTATTTTCATATATATGTGTGCAGACTTTAGGCAAAAAAGTGCATTATAATTAGCAAAAAACAACATTTATTTTCCAATAAATAAAGGCATTTGATCATTTAACATTATAAAGAATTACAGACAAAGTTATGAAAGTCCATATCACACTAATCCCCAGGTGGGTGCAGAGAGTCCAATTCCCCTACTTCAGAGGGAACAAGCAATCAAAAAGATACAAGGTGGACTGCACCCAAAATGGAACGTTTATTATAAGCCAAACATCAAACAGAAAATATGACGTTTCGAGGGTAACACCCCCTTCATCAGGGTGTTACCCTCGAAACGTCGTATTTTCTGTTTGATGTTTGGCTTATAAAAACGTTCCACTTTGGAGTGCAGTCCACCTTGTATCTTTTTAATTACAGACAAAGCCTGGTCAGTAACTTGTCTACTTCTAGTTCTAGTGCGGACAGTCTCTCCAGAAATGTATCATCCTTGTCGGCGTCATCGTTGGTGATCTTGATAGTGTCCTTGCTTTTGACTTTTCTTTCTTTGTCTTTGCTTTTTCTCTTTTTCATCATTTTTTTTTCTCTTCTTCATCATCTTTCTCTCTCTTCATCATCTGTAACATTTCTACTTCTACTACGGACAATTTCTCCAGAAATTCTTCATCCTTGTCGGCGTCATCGTTGGCGATCTTGATAGCGCCCTTGCTTTTGACTTTTCCTTCTTTGTCTTTGCTTTTCTCTTCTCATCATCATTTTTTGTCTTCCTTATCTTCTTTTTTCTCTTCTTCGTCATCTGTTCTCTTCTTCATCTTTTGTAATATGTCTACTTCTGGTATGGCCAATTTTCCAGAAATTCTTCATCCTTGTCGGCATCATCGTTGGCGATCTTGATAGCGTCCTCGCTTTTGACTTTTCCTTCTTTGTCTTTGCTTTTCTCTTCTTCATCTCTTTTTTGTCTTCTTCATCTTCTTTTTTCTTCTTTGTCATCTGTTCTCTTCTTCATCATTTGTAATTTGTCTACTTCTGGTATAGACGATTTCTTCAGAAATTCTTCATCCTTGTCGGCGCCCTCTTTGCAACCTTGATCGCATCCTTGCTTTTGACTTTGCTTTTTCTCTTCTTCATTGTCTTTGGGTCTGATTCGGACCTGATTCTAATCCTGTAATCAAACCCACCACACTGACATTGTTAATATTCTAAAAATAGCCAATTAAGATATTTATCCTAAAAGTAAACATGAGCTGGGGCCCCATTTTATAACTATGATGGCAGATACACTGTAAGAGTCCAACATTCATCTAAGTGTTACCCTCGAAACGTCTTATTTTCTGTTTGATGTTTGGCTTATATAATGTTCCACTTTGGAGTGCAGTCCACCTTGTATCTTTTTAATTACAGACAAAGCCTGGTCAGTAACTTGTCTACTTCTAGTTCTAGTCGGACAGTTCTCTCCAGAAATGTATCATCCTTGTTGGCGTCATCGTTGGTGATCTTGTAGTGTCCTTGCTTTTAACTTTTCTTTCTTTGTCTTTGCTTTTCTCTTTTTCATCATTTTTTTTCTCTTCTTCATCATCTTTTCTCTTCTTCATCATCTGTAACATTTCTTCTTCACTATGGACAATTTCCAGAATTCTTCATCCTTGTCGGCGTCATCGTTGGCGATCTTGATAGCGCCCTTGCTTTTGACTTTTCCTTCTTTGTCTTTGCTTTTCTCTTCTTCATCATCTTTTTTGTCTTCTTCATCTTCTTTTTTCTCTTCTTCGTCATCTGTTCTCTTCTTCATCTTTTGTAATTGTCTACTTCTGGTATGGACAATTTCTCCAGAAATTCTTCATCCTTGTCGGCATCATCTGTTGGCGATCTTGATAGCGTCCTCGCTTTTGACTTTTCCTTCTTGTCTTTGCTTTTCTCTTCTTCATCACTTTTTTGTCTTCTTCATCTCTTTTTTTCTCTTCTTTGTCATCTGTTCTCTTCTTCATCATTTGTAATTTGTCTACTTCTGGTATAGACGATTTCTTCAGAAACTCTTCATCCTTGTCGGCGCCCTCATTTGCAACCTTGATCGCATCCTTGCTTTTGACTTTGCTTTTCTCTTCTTCATTGTCTTTGGGGTCTGATTCGGAGCGGATTCTAATCCTGTAATCAGAACCCACCACACTGACATTGTTAATTTCTAAAAATAGCCAATTAAGATATTATATCCTAAAAGTAAACATGAGCTGGGGCCCCATTTTAT